>JAJOOS010001968.1:0-82766 GCA_029582725.1 Solanum chiquidenum
TAAGAGACGCTGTCCGTCGCTTTTTAAAAATGTTTGACTAGATATTTTGACCAAAAAGCGACGGACTAAGAGATGCCGTCCGTCGCTTTTTTTTAAAACTAATTAATAAAATAAAATAAATTAAAAACGACGGACAATGTGGTTTTTTAAATTTATAAATAATTATTTTAAATAAAAAGTGATGGACGACGTCTCTATATATATTAAATAAATAATAATTAATTATATATATATATATTTAGCGCAAAAATCTGCGAAAAAAAGCGACGAACTAAGAGATGCCGTTCGTCGCTTTTTGTAAAATAATTTTAAAAATAATTATTTTTATTAAAAAGCGATGGACGACATCTCTTAGTCCGTCGCTTTTTGGAGCGACACCGTCCGTCGCTTTTTTGCATTTTTTTAGTAGTGTATCTTCAATTCTATTGTATTACATTAGAGACTTGTACACGTGACAACCAGATTTTGAGAGTTTAACTAAGTTGGTTTAGTTATCCGCATTTTGATACTTTATTAGAATTTCATTCTTGTTTTATTTCTGTATTTATTATTAATATTTGTGTTTTCAACTGACTTGTTTTGGTGGGATAAAGCAAGTGTCATCACACCTATTTTTGAATCGTGACAAATATTATTGTTATTTCTCATTTTTGTTGTGTTCCTTTTATATTGCTATGAATTCTTCATTCTTATTGTTTCTACTTGATATGCATGTTACTTGTCGTTTCGGGATATGAGTTAACCTACCTACTGGTGGGTTATAGTAAATGTCATCATGACTCGAGTTTTTGGATCGTAACTTTAACCCATCAGTTTTTTTGGATTAATAATATCATCATAGATTAATAGAGCCGTCAAAATGGGCTTAGCCCATGGGGCCGGCCCAACCCTACCCGTTATTCGGGTAGGGTTGTGATAGGATTTTTCAAGCTCATTTAAAACAGGGGCTTATAAGCCCGACCCATATAAGCCCTTGGCCCATGAGGCTTGAACGGGGCAGGGCCGGGGTCGGCCCATGGGCCAAAACTTTTTATTTAAGAGTAATTTACAATAATCTCTCTAGTATATAATCTAATTATTTGAATACACGCTATGTTGTAATATTATAAATCTTCGTACCCAGATAGTATCTCGAAATATATGGACTCAAAATTGGATTAATTTGTTCTAGAAACACTCTATCTAAGTAGATTCGCATGTATCTAGGATATATATACAAATCTCGAGCCCTCGCCGCCCTCCTATCTTGCTTGTCACTCTCTTATCTCACTCGCATATTCAATATGCGAGATACATGCTAATTACACTAGATTATTGTTAGTGTTATTGAAACAACATCATTGTTTGTCATATTTGATTTGAAAATCTTCTCATTTTTTTGATGTTATAGAATTATAAGTTTGAAAAGAAAAAAAAAGTTAAAAAGAAAAACAGAAGGGCTAGCCCGCCTCAGCCCTCGGTCCTTCTGGGGTTGGGTTGGGTTGAACATTTTCAGGCCCTAGCAAATGAAGGGCCGGTCCGCCCTAGCCCTTCAAATTCCTTAGCCCTCGAGGCTTGGGCCCGGTGGGGCTGGGCAGGCCCTTTTTGACAGCTCTATAGATTAATAGTATAAATACAATCATCAAATTCTTAATCACCAAGATATTAGTCCTCAATATCATAAATAATATGGATTTCTTAAGACATATTTTTTTTCTTAGACGTTAGTTCCCTATTGGTTGATGATGATTGTTCATCTATCAACTTGAGTATGTAAAATCTACACGTCTTGCTAATATTTGGTTGTTTTCTTTCCTAATCCTCTTTTCTACCAACTCGAAAGATTCTTGATTCGAGGCATGGTCATAGATAACCTGGTTAGGATTGGAGCTCCGATTTTTTTAAGTTACGAATCAGACATTGTGATTCCACGTACCTATGTGCCCATTCGCAACGTAAACCACAATATTATTAATGTGAATTTTAAAACTTTTTATCCCGAAAATCGTCATTACAGTCTATTAGAAAGGGAGACTTAAATATATTCATCTAACTCAAATTTATTTTTATAAATTTGGATCTTTTGAAAAAAAAAATTACATTTCTACCACTAAACACTAAATATTTGGTATATTGTGTATCACTATTCCATAAGAAATGAAATGTATGCTACTTATATAATTACAAAGCTCAAGACTAGTGAGGTTATAACATTAATATGCCCACATGTATTTGATTTATAATATCAATAAATATTAACTACATCATGAGAAGTACTCATCGTTGGTGAGCATTTTGTAACCCTAGTCCCAAGTTGATGTGTTAATGTAACCATTTTGATTTTATCCAATCCTAATGATGCCTATTTTTATATACTATAGTTTTCTTTGCAGAAATAATTTAGAGCAAAATTTAACTCTTGTGTTGCACTACGCGGTACTGATGTAACATGATTTTTTAGATGTTTTAAATCCCACTCAAATGTCACATTGTATTGTTATAACATTGATTATATCTCTCGTTTTGGGTTGTTTGAATATTTAAATTCGTTACTCGATAATGCCATGTCTTACCTATTGCTTTGAATAAGTCTTTAGGGGAAAATAAAATAATAAGATTGCCTTCAGAAAGTTTGATCACTCGGCATTTTTCAAAAAGATATTGAAACATATCTACAATTAAATATTGGAGTTAGCGGTGTACAAAATCGAACCGAAAACCGAATCAAACCGCAAATCGAGAAAAAAAAAACCGACTAGTGGTTGGTTGGACTTGGTTTGGTATTGAAAAAAAAAACCCGACTATATTTGGGTTGGTTTGGTAAACCAACCCGAGATCAAACCAACCCGATATTATATATATAATTTTAAAATTTTATTTTATACATAAAAATATTTACTTTGATATATTTTTTAAATATTTCTTATACTTTTTCATAGTTTTTATCTTTTAATATATTATTATTTCAAGTTTGAAACTTACAATTCTAAATAGTTCAATAAAGATTATAGTCCACAGATGTTGGTAATTATAATAAAGCTTAAATCAAAATCAAATTAATACTAAAGCAAAAAAAATAAATCAATTCAACACTAAGAATGACAATAATATTGAATATTTGTTCTATGGTTTTACATTGGTTTGTTCAAATACATAATCTAATTTTAATTTCCTTTAATATAACTAATACTTATTAAACTTATTTTAGAAATTATGATCATTTTCATTATGACTTGTTAATTTGCAATATTTGTTTTACGCGATTTCATTATTATTATTTTTTGTTGGATATTTTAGCATCATTACTCATATAATATTTTGTGTTATTTTCTTAAGAAACACCTTAGATAGTTGTATTTTGGTAGCACTAAAGAAATATTTGAAGTACAAGTAAATTATATGTTTGTATGAATACTTTACCGGAAAAACCCGAAAAAACCCGAAGTTGAAAAATCCGAGTTTTATTGGTTTGGTTTGGTTTATAAATTTAAAAATCCGACACAAATGAATTGATTTGATATTTAAAAAATCCGAACCAACCCGGCCATATACACTCCTAATTGGAGTATTAAGCAAAATTCTTTAAAATATAGGAGATGGACGAATTTTAAGTTCGTTCAAAGTCCGCTTTGAATAAAGTTTGGATGAGATTCGAAAAAGAAAGCTGATAAAAAGAATCATATATATCACTTTGTTTTTCTCCACTATGCATATATAAGTCAAATCAAGTAAAAATACGATGAGAAAATTTCTGAAAAAGTTTTGATGAAAAATCTAAAGTCATCCGTAGATTCAACTTTCAAATGACTCATATAGCGCACTAAATTAGTACACTATAGCAATTCATGTATCTTAACGATAGTTAAGGCCTGTGCCAGTTATGTAAGACATATTGCACATTAATTTAATACGCTAGCTATAAGTAAAAAATATATAGATAATAACATCATAAAATAGACTTCTAAGTACCAACTACTTTCTGTTTGAGCCGACAAATATTTGAAAAACATCTGAAACTTATGATAAAAATAACTATTTCCTCTGTCTAATAATCTTTGTCCACTATTGATTTTGCACACTTCTTAAGAAATTATAAATAGAAGGGTAATTTACTATATCACCCTTTGAATATAATAAATACAATGTCTTGAAAAATGTAATAGAGAAAGAACTATAATTATTGGAAATAATAATTCAAAGGAGTAGGAATCGTAAGTTGATTAGGATTTGTTATTTATGGTATTTACTTATTTATGTTTAATTAAGATTTGTTAGTTAGATTAGTTCATAGTCCTAGTTTAATTTGGTTTTTACCTCTATAAAATAGAGATGTTACTAGTTATTTTCAATACATACAAAAATATTAGAACTTTTGAGTTTATAAATAAAATATTTTCCTTCAATAATTAATGATAAAGATAAATTAGGAATTATGTGTAAAATTATCCATTTATTTAATAAAGTGGACAAGTATTATTGAACATCTCAAAATAATATAGTGGATAATTATTGTTGGATGGATGAAGTAGTTAACAACTTTTTAAATAGTAAAATATGATGGTTTTAAAACAATTTAAAGTACATAATTTTCTCCGCATGAAACAATTCGAAGCATGGGACCACAAAAGAAGTCTATAATACGTATATTAGTGCAAATGCGCGCACACTAATACATGGGATCACAAAAGGTCTTCCAAATGACTATTTCTTTATTTTAATTTCTTGGGATTATTTAATAAGCATAGTATATAATATAGAATAATTAACTTTCTAGAACTACTGGATTAATATAATAAAGCAACTATTAAGACTATATTCTCGTATCTCGATAATCACAAAAGTTAGGCTAGTAGTCTGGAAATGAGAAAACAAGACAATTAATTTAACAATGGAGAGTCCTATGTTGTGTTAATTAAATAATACATAATGCAAACAACCAACATTAATTAACGTTATTCAAGATTAGCATCATAGTGACAAGTGCATCCCATCATCAATTGGATTAGCTCCTACTTAGTCATATAAAAGTCCAGCTGTGTAAAAGTTGAGGTTTTTTAAATCTTCAATTATAAAATATTACTTGCAAAATTTTAAGTAATAATAATATATATGTTATTTTCCAACAATTAATGGACATATCCATAAACTTATGTGTGCTATACGAAATTTTGACACGAATTGTAACAATTGCACATCACAAATGTTTGACACTAGTTTGCAAGAATCATCAAGATAATCCGCACCTGCTATAATCTCTGTCATAGTCTTTGTTCTTCGGATGAACACATTACTGTGGTGAGCACAAAATTTATGCCACAGCCTTTGTCCTTCAGGTGAATATTTTGTGGTGAGCACTTTGTGCACGCAGAGTAAACCCTCCACTGTGTAATAACTTGCAAACCATACAAGGGATATAAATCACACTAGGCAAACCCAATGCGACATGCTCGACTTAAAAGACTTCCATCCAAACCAGACATCTCGAAGGACCATCAAAATATTTAGCAGAGTGTAGTTTTGGCTTTTACTATCCTCTTTTTTCAATTCTAAACAGGAAAAAAAAATATGATACGGATTTTCTTATGAACGAATTAATCATTATTTTTAGTTACTCTGAAAATATTAATTGCTTCATTGATATCACTTAAACGATTGACCATAAAGTAGTCTATTGCAATATTAATGTTTATGCAACACTAAAGGGAAGAAAGCAAATATATTGATATTCAACTTAATATGTTGGTAAATGCTACCATCTCCTGGCAATATATATTACCATCTCCTGGTAATATATATGATCAATATCTATTTTTGTTCACTTCTTTAAAATATATTAATAGTCTTAATTAACCTAATAATAATATTTGCCTAAACTAATACTTTAGCACACCCCTTAAAAAGATATTTTTTATAGTCATAATTAACCTGTTAATAATAATTTTAAAATTACTATTTGTATCTGCTTAAATATTATACTTCATTAACATACAACTAATTGAATCAATAAGGTAACTAGTTTTAAAAATAATAACAAATGACTTTCTTATATGGGAAAATTATATATAATAACAAACTATTAATTCAAATTAAATGTTATAACCATAATTTGATTTAATTGTACCCCATAGCAAACTGTTGCTATTTCGCCTCTCTCCTGGTGAATCTCGCTCGCCACTCTCGTTCTCGCTGGGCAGTCTCCCTTGCCTCTCTCACTTTTATACAAACACAAATGTATAAAATGTGTTTGTGTTTGTATAAAGCGAGAGAAAATTATATATATACATATATTTTCGTTTCCCTCTCTCCCCTCTCCCAGATCTCGATTGCCACTCTCACTCGCCTCTCTCACTTTATACAAACACAAATGTATACATTGCGTTTGTGTTTTTATAAAGCGAGAGAAAATTGTATATACAAATACAAATGCATATATTTTTGTCCTATACACTTATGATTATACAAATACGATCTTCCCCTGCCCAATTTTCTTTTGTCTTTCTCTCGTTCTCGCTTTATACAAACACAAATTATACAATTGATCTTTTGTATATGTATACCGAAACAGATTATACAATTGCTTTCTTTTGTATATGTATAGCGAAATATACATATTTATGTTTGCTATGGAGCGCAATTATGTAAACTATAGTTATAGCATACAAATATGATTTTTATGTTTGCTATATGTGAAAGTTGCTCTTCTTATAACCAAAATGATTAATATATGAGTGTAGACAATAAAATTTGCGTCGAGAAAACAATAATCAAGAATAGAAAATTATAGCAACAATCGTATTTAATATTTCAAAGTGCAAGTGTTACAATCTCTATGATTCATCTGAATTCATATTTTCAAATATAAATTCAAGGGCTCTTGAGTTTGATCTTGAATTTGACTTTAACTTGGTCTTGAACTTGGACTTTAACTTTTATCTTGATCTTGAACTTGATCTTGACTTGAACTTTATATTGATCTTGACTTTCTAGTTCAATTCAAGGGCTTCGAGATTGTTCTTAAATCCGATGGTCTTGATCTTGCTCGTTCTTGAACTTGATCTTGACTTCTTCAAATCTTGAACTTGAACACTTCAATTCTTGAACCTGTAGCTTGTAGATAAATTGCAGCTTTTGATCCACGAGCTTTCTCTAGCTTCTTGTTTGAATTCTTGATTCTCTTTTCTGAATTATGAAGACCCCTATTTATAGTTTTAAAATAGAGGAGTTGCGATTGGAACATGATTCCCTTCGGCCAATCAGATTTAAGTGACATGGCATATGAGCTTTATGGAGCGGGCCTTAATTAAATTCATATTTATTGAATTTAAATAATTAACTCAATTATATTAATCCATAATATTTATTTGGACTAATATATTAATGAATTTAATATAATCCGAGTTATTTTATAAATTTATATGTAATAAATTTTAAATGATTACAAATGCCCCATGCTTCAAGTTTTGTCGAGATATTTTATGTTTCGAAGACTAAACTTGAAGTATTAATTAAATAATAATTTAATTGAGATGCCCATGCAATGTTTAATTTGTTGTCTGACTCCAATACATGTAATTGGAGTGGGCACGCGAGTCTACCACTTTCAAACATATATTTGACCAATTTGAATCATGATAGGAGGCAAATAAATGCTTGTTAAAAAGCAATAGGAAAACCAATTTGACTAGGATAGTATTTCCGTCAATTACTTTAGCATAGCCAAAAAGGAATTGCTATTAGTCTAGGAGAGGGATTTTATGATGCCATTTAAGTTCAAAATGTGTAGTCCCATTCAATTTCAAATTCATGTCCTTTTTTATTGTCATAGCCAAAAAAAAATTGTAATTAAACTAGGAGAAGAATTTTATTCCACCACATAACATCTATAAATAGACACATTGTATCCATAATTTTGTCTTCAATTACAGATTGTGAGCCATAGCTTATGACGAAAGGGGCATAATTCAAGGTAGTCTTCCTCCCTTTTTCTGATTTTCGTCACTTTTTTTTACAGCGTGACACGTCTGTTGTAGAAAATTCATATCTCATTGTACAAAAATCAAAATCATGAGCGATTTGATTTTCCAGAAACTAGAATTTGTTATCTCTAATATACCCCAAATTCAGAATTTAATACCTTCAGAATCTTTTTAGATGATATTTTGAAGTTAGCTCTAGATTCTGTCATGCTGAAAATTTCAGAGTTGCACACTTTACTAAAACTCTCGTGTCTTGATATAGGAACGAAGAAATCACAAGCCGCTTGATTATTTAGAATATAGACACAAAGGTCTACAACATATCCAAAATTCAAGATTTAATACCTTCAGAATCTCCCTAGATGATTTTTTGAAGTTAACTTTAAATTTTGTCATGCTGAAAATTTCAGATTTGTGCGACTTTACTAAAACTCTTGTGTCTTGATGTAGGAACAACGAAATCACAAGCCACTTGATTAGTTAGATTCTAGACACAAAGGTCTACAACATATCCGAAATTCAAGATTTAATACCTTCAGAATCTTTCTAGATGATTTTTTGAAGTTAACTTTAAATTCTGTCATGTAGCTGATTTCAGATTTTTGTTGCCTCACAAAATATTTTATATCTCAATGTCAGAAAGGTTTGTGATAGCTTGAAATTATACTTCAAAGGCTTCGTTATCACCAAGAAATTATTGTCTCAAGTCTAACCTAGTTAGCTTAGCATGACTTTCAAGTCTCAAACGTCTTGACAGGTAACAATTTCTCCTCTACTTGTGTTTTCTTTGTGTTGCCTTCCCCCTTTTTTGTAGGTAGGCTTCAAAGGATGATCCGTGGAGAAGGTATTCTTATGACACAAAGGGATGAGTACTCATCCCCGCCTTAAGAAAGGTAACTTTATGATATTTGAAGGTGCAAAGGTGTGAAGGGATGGATACACATCCCCGCCCTTAGAAAGGTAACTTTATGGTATTCTGAAGGTGAAAGAGGATAGATACACATCCCCTCCCTAAGAAAGGTAATTTATTGTATTCTTAAGGTGAAAGCGAATAGATACAAATCCCCGCCCTAAGAAAGGTAATTTATGGTATTCTTAAGGTGAAAGTGGATAGATACAAATCCCCACCCTAAGAAAGGTAACTTTATGGTATTCTTAAGGTGAAAGAGCATAGATACACATCCCCGCCCTGAGAAAGGTAACTTTATGGTATTCTTAAGGCGAAAGTGGATAGATACAAATCTCCGCCCTAAGAAAGGTAATTTATGGTATTCTTAAGGCGAAAACGGATAGATACACATCCCCGCCCTAAGAGAGGTAATTTATGGTATTCTTAAGGTGAAAGCGGATAGATACACATCCCCGCCCAAAGAAAGGTAATTTATGGTATTCTTAAGGCGAAAGAGGATAGATACACATTCCTCCCTAAGAAAGGTAACTTATGGCATTCTTAAGGTGAAAGAGGATAGATACACATCCCCACCCTAAGAAAGGTAATTTATGGTGTCAAGACTTGAAAACTTCAACTTTCAGACTTGAATAATTTGAAGACTTCAACTTGCAGACTTGAAGAATTTGAAGACCTCAACTTGCAGACTTGAAGAATTCAAAGACCTCAACTTGCAGACTTGAAAAATTTGAAGACTTCAACTTGCAGACTTGAAGAATTTGAAGACTTCAACTTGCAGACTTGAAGAATTTGAAGACTTCAACTTGCAGACTTAAAGAATTTTAAGACATCAACTTGTAGACTTAAAGATTTCAACTTGCAGACTTGAAGGACTTTGAAGACTTCAATTTTAAAGAAACTTCAAGCATGTTGTTAACGAAACTCATATTTTTAAGGGTTTGCCCCCATCTATTGACCAATCAATACTTCGTACAAGTTTAAAGTTTGATGAGACAAAAGATAAAACAAAATACTTATCGCTTTGACTGTCATGTGACATATTAAGTCGGAACATGTGATTTTTTGACACTCATGCAACTGAACTTAGTATATATTCTAAGCGCCTACGTATCTCAATGAAGAGGATCAAGTCACAACGTAGTTCTGGGGGAGTGAGTGATTTTTTTGTTGTTGTATCGTACATAGTTTATACTTTTGTGGGCTAGGAGTGACATGCAGTTTAGGCTCGTACCTTAAGGAGCATCATCTTACTTCAAGGGTAGTACCTATTTAAGAATTTTGCATTACTAGGACCGATCATTACATCATTTGCATCAACAAGCTTGTAATCACCATGTGAATATGCTTCTTGTAAGACATATGGTCCATCCCACTTTGAGGTAAATTTACCCCCATACTTGTACGAAGTAATGATGGGTCTTCTTACCGCGAGAACTTGGTCTCCAACTTGGAAGCACCTCAACTGAATCTTTTTATTGAAAGCACGAGATAGACGAGCTTGATAACATTCAAGGTTTTGTTGGGCTTCTAGCCTCTTTTCATCAAGTGCTTCTAACTCAGCAAGACGCAATCGAGCATTTTCTTCTTCGTTGAGCCCTTCTTGAATAGAAAGTCTTAAGGAAGGTATTTGATGCTAGAGTGGTAGGACTGTTTCAACTCCAAAAGTAAGTGAATATAGTGTTGCTTGAGTTGTAGTGCGGTATGTTGTCCTATATGCCCACAAAGCTTCTTCCATTTTTTCATGCCAATCCCATTTGGACTTGGAGACAACTTTTTTTAGGAGGTTGCATAGAGTCTTATTGAATGCTTCAACAAGACAATTGGCGGCAACATGATACATAGAAGATTCACGCTACTTGAAGCCAAAGAGATCACAAATTTTGTTCATTAACTTGTTATCAAATGGCTTGCCATTGTCTGTTATTATGTAGTGAGGAATGCCAAAGCGATAGATGATATTCACTCGGATAAAATTTGCAACATTCTCTTTCTTCACTTCTTTAAGAGCGACAACTTCAGCCCATTTTGAGAACTAATCTGTTGCAGCCAAGATGTACAAGTGTCCACCAGAAGATTTTGGTAGTGGTCCCACAACATCCAATCCCCAAGCATCAAATGGTCAAGATACAATAGTTGGGTGCAATACTTCGGGCTGCTGATGTATGAAATTCACATGAAATTAACAAACATCACACCTCCGCACATAATCTAAGAAATCCTTCACCATGGTTGGCCAATAATACCCCATCCTCTTTATGTGAAAATGGAGTTTCGGTCCAGATTGATGTGATCCACATACTCCCGAGTGTGCTTCTTGCAAAGCTTGAATTGCTTTTTCCTCTCCCAAACATCGTAATAGTACACCCTCAAATGATCTTTTATATAATGTGTCCTTGTAGTAAAGGAAGAGAGGTGCATGACGACGAATGTCAGTCATTCTCCTTGGATTTTCTGGAAGTATCCCATAACACATGTAGTCAATAATAGGTTGTCTCCAATCTTACTTCGCGGCTTCAGAAATGGCGATGAGATGATCAATCTCATTTTCAATACATTCTTCCTCATTTGGCGGTGGTACTATCCATTTTTGAGGAATAGTCCATTGTGTCTGATCAGGAAGGGTTAGCGTTGAAGCTAGAGCAACCAATACATCAACTTTCTTATTCTCCGTTCTACACATATGTTGAAGGGTTACATCTCCAAGCTATCCTATCAACTTTTGAGCACAATCATGATAAGGACGCAATTCAGGCTTCTTCACCTCATAACTTCCCAAGAGTTGGTTGATCACCAATTGAGAGTCACCAAAGAATTGTAAGTGTAATTGCTTCATGTCAACGACTATCTCAAGTCCAAGTATCAATGCTTGGTATTCATCGACATTATTGGAGCAACATTGCTTCAAAGTAAAAGAGAATGGTAGAATATCTTCTTGTGAAGTAATGAACACTACGCCATCGCCAGCTCCACCATGATATGCAGCCCCATCAAAGTATATTTTCCACGAAGGTTGAATTTCAATAGACATCGCATCTTCACCAGGAATCTCATCAGTTAACTCTCAATCATCAGGTATCGGATGGTCTGCCAAGAAATCCGCTAATGCTTGTCCCTTCACAGCTTTCTGAGTGATGTACACAATCTCAAACTGTTGGAATTGGAGGTACCATCTTGCTAGTCGGTCACTAAGGACAAGTTTTGACATAACAAACTTGATGGGATTTGCTTTAGAAATAAGGCGGACAACATGAGTTTGAAAATAATATTTCATCTTTTGAATTGAGAAGACAAGTGCCAAGCACAACTTTTCAATTGGCGAATAGTTAAGCTCATTTGGCGTCATCATTCTACTCAAGTAGTAAAGATAGGTTTCTTTGCCTTCGCTATTCTCTTGAGCTAACAGGGCTCCTACAGACCTTTTTTGTGCCACAATGTAGAGTATCAATGGCTTTCCAGGTATAGGGGCAGCCAAAACTGGAGGTTTTGCTAGATACAATTTGTATCAGTAAATACCTTTAGGCGTGCGAAATGCGGTGAGTTATTCATCCTTTGGTGCCATGCAGATTTAATTATAGCCAGAAGAACCATCCATGAATGACATCGCCTCATAACCAGTGGTGGCATCAATCATCAGTTCCAGAATGAGAAGAGGAAACTCATCTTTAGGGCATGCATTATTGAGATCTCTAAAGTTAACACAAACTCAAATTTGACCATTCTTCTTCCTCAGAGGAACAATACTTGAAATCCATGTAGGGTATTTGACTTCATGAATAAAGCCTGCCTCAATGAGTTTATTAACCTCATTTTCTATCAACGGAACCAAGTCTAGCCTAAAATGTCTTTGAGCTTGCTTAACAGGATGAGAACCATTTCTGACTGCCAACTGATGGACCGCTACTTTAGGATTCAATCCAGGAATTTCTTTATAACTCCAAGCAAAAAATCCCTATATTCTTTGAGTATATTTATATAAGTGATTTCTTCATCAATTTCTAAAAACGCACTCAAGTAAGTTGGCCTTGGGTCTTCATCAGTGCCAATGTTAACTTCCTCTAAGGGTTCTACTGTGGTCTTCACTCCTTCTTCAAGTTCTGGTGGAGTATCTCCAGCATCTTCCTCTTCTAGAGGGTCATTGTCATGGACATATATATATGACAACACCAGACAATATCTTCTAACTCTTCATCAATCTTCATTTGCGGCAAAGAATCATGCTCACTTTGGATTGTAACATGATATGAGCAGCCCACACTTTCTTCATCTTCCTCGCGCTCCTTGGTGTAAACCACAGTGTGAGCCTTTGCCTTGAGTTCCTCTTTACACAAAACCACAAGTTCCACTCGTCGCCTCATTCTAGAAGGAATTAAACTTTTGAAATCATTTTGGATCATAGATGAAGCCAGCGTTGTCACTTTTAGATAACTTCTCCGATGCTTGTTGTTCTTCTTCTTCAATGGACCTAATATCTCAAACACAAAAGTTCTTGCAATCGATTCTCCGAGTCAATCAAAGATGGAGGACTTTTTATTGGGAGCAATGAAATCATCTTCAAAGTTATATGATTATTGTTTGCCCTTCTTATGGAAATGCGAACTGGCGGTGGTTGGTTATAGCCTAGGCCTTCACGTGCTTGCCTGGTTTTATAAACTAATGGAAGTTTCCCTAACATTGATGGCTCATTAGGGTTGTATCCAGCCTTTGCAAATAACTTGTAAGCATTAGGATCAAAACCTTCTCCTGTGCATTTTGTAGGGAGTGCCACATTTCGCACTTGATTTTGAGCGATTGTCTTTCCTGGCAGATTTGAAGACAAGTTTATTGCATCAATCCGTCTGATAGGAAGAGTTAGTCCTCTTAATGCATCTTCTTAAAGGTTAGATGATTTTACTTCTTCTTTCTTTACTTTTGGAACATAGGAAAGTCCAGAAGTCAAATTCTTCTTTGAAGATATGGTCTTCCCTTCATTAAGATTGGGACAAAGTTCTTTAGTGTCAACTTTTGCCTTCCTGACAGTCGTATCAATTCTTTTTCTTGTGATCTTATCAGACTTGATTGGTTTGACATCATTAGAATTTTCCCCTTTAACGACATAACCCTTCAAATAGAATTTTGCATCGGCAAAGTGTGTCTCAACTTCGGTGAAAGGATTATCATCTGCAACTATCTTCCTTCCAATCCCGCCTTCAAGATACTTAAAACATAGATAGTAAGAAGATGAGACAATTCTATTCTCGTGCACCCAAGGCCTGCCATGTAATATATTGTATGAAGTCTTTGCATCGATCACGTGCATCCATGTGCTTGATCGCAAATCTTCCATGTGGATTTCTAATTTAATAGAGCCTATGGACCTCTGTCCTCCTTGATTGAATCCTTGTATCAACAAACGACTTTCACTAAGTTCTTCGATCGTGATGCCGAATTCCTCAATGTGTGGATAGGTAGAATGTTGACTCCAGATCCTTTATCTATCAAGATTCTATTTATCTTCTTCTCCAGCACGTGACCAACCATATACAAAGGACGATTGTGTAGTGTTTCACCAAATAAAAGATCATTATCTGTGTATGTGATTTTTGTATCACATACATGTGCTTCTTGGGAAGTAGGTTCAATTGGATTTTCAGAAGATGAAGGAGACATCATTGATGAGGTTTCCCTTGTTGTCTTTTCTTCGCCACTAGGAGACACTTTTGGTGAGGATTCTCTCGTTGTTCCTTCTTTGTCAGTAGGGGAAACCTTCATTGTTTCTTCTTTTTCAGCATTAAAACATGATGCCTCGATATTTTCTTGAGTAGACTTTGTGTGCAACCAAGTTGGTAAGAATTCCTCTAGAGTTACAGGATGTCGGAGTTTCTGGTGGTAGTGATGTACTTCTACCTTTGCCCTCTTTGGGCGCTTGATTGATTTTGCTTCACCAGTTTCTTCACCATCATCCTTCTAATTGGTTGCTCAAATGATTCTTTTCATATGCTTGAATTGTTGCGTCTTTGCTTAGTCACAAGAGTCAAACCTTCATCACCATCTATATCAACTTGAGATTTTTCTTGCTCCAATGACTCTTCTTGATGCTTTTCAGAGATACATATTTGAACCGGATCAAGTGAGCCGAATGTGATGGAGATTTGGTTAGAACTAGCTTTCTCATCATCAAGGACAATCTTCTCTTCTCTAACCAATCACATCACTCTATCTTTGAAGACAAAACATTTTTTAAGAGGGTGACTCACAAGTCTATGATACTTGCAATAATTTGGGTTATCGTCTTTTTCAGCTTCATCAGGTCGCTTCATCTCTGGAAACTCAATGAGCTTTAACTCAAGCAACTCATCAAAAATATCAGAAACGTTAGAATCCAAGAAGGGGTATTCCTTTTCTTGCATTTCCCTTAGGATTGACTTTTGGTTTGAACGCGCTTGGAAATGCGTTCTCACACTTTACTTCTTACCTTCCTTCGTAGTGAACTTCACCGGTGACAAATTAACATTTATTGACTCCTTGTTGTCATTCTTGGGCACACATTTTCTCCATCTCTTAGATGTCTAATTGTCTCTTCCTTTGCGAGGGTCATGGACAAACATCATATCCTTTCCAGCAGAGGACAAGCTCAACTCCATATCATGAGCGCGAGTAGCTAGATCTTCAAAGGATTTTTGTTTTATTCCCTGTAAGATATAAAGAATCTCCCAGTGCATTCCTTGGATACACATTTCTATTGCAGAAGCTTCACTAAGCCTATCCTTGCAATTCAGGCTCGCGTTCCTCCATCAATTTATGAAGTCTATGAGTCTATAGCTGGTTCATCTTTACTTTGGTGAGTATTCGTAAGTTCTACCATGCTCACAGTATGCCACGTGCTATAGAAGCAATTGAGAAACTCATGCTCTAGTTGCTCCCAACTATCAATAAAATTGGGCTCAAGATCCGTGTACCAATCAAAGGCATTTCCTTTTAGAGATCGGAAAAACTGCTTGACAAGATGGGCTCCATATGTTCCAGCATTATTACATGTCTCCACAAAGTGTGCAACATGTTGCTTTGGATTTCTTCTACCCTCAAATTGTTGAAATTTGGGAGGTTGATAATCAGCAGGCATTTTTAAGTTATCAATTCTTGCAGTGTATGGCTTGGCATACATATGAGAAAACTTGGTGGAGACTTCATACTTATCTTTGATAGTGCCTTCAATGAACTCCTTCAAGTGATCGAGTATGATCATTCCTTCAGAAAAAACTGACATCTCATTAACAAGCAGTGCTTACTTCGCAGGATCTCCAATATCTTGAACTTCAACACATTTTCTGGGCGCATGACTCGCTTCCCCATCTAAAAGTCCTTCCATTCGATCCATCAACTTATAATAGATTCTACACTCTTGGTGTTGTACATGCATTGTCAATCCTTAAACCAACTTCGTCAAATTTGCAAGTTGTTCCTCAGAGGAAGAAACAACAACCACCATTGTTTGCATGATCATTGGAGATGTAGGAGAGTAACATTGATTGTCGCGTAAGTTGATCTTCAGTGAACTCACATTACGCGATGCATGTGGAGGTGATTCATTCGTTGAATCATAGCTCTCCCTTGTGGTAGAGTTCTTGGAACCGAATTGCTCAAGTAGAGCTAAGGTCTTCTTGATCTTTTCAGCAACACTGCTTCCTCTTTCTAAAGCATTTGCGGAGGAACTTGATATTTTTGGAGTCGCAGATCCAAAAGCTGGAGTTGATGTGGATGACACTTTAAGTGTTTGTTGTCCTAGCATAGTAGCTTTGCTCCTCGTAGCAACTCTGAAACTTCCAAAGTTAACACCAAGAATGCCTTCAACTTCAGTAGATAAGTTGGAGCTAGTGGCCTTAGAGGCAGTTGATTGAGAGTTGATCTTCATGGAAGTCATCTCGATGTTCTTTAATGCTTGTAAAGTTGAGATGAGAGGTAGAGATTGTCCCACTGGGCGTGCCAGAATTTGTAGACAATAAAATTTCGCGTCGAGAAAACAGTAATCAAGAACAGAAAATTATAGCAACAATCGTATTTATTATTTCAAAGTGCGAGTGTTACAATCTCTATGATTCCTCTGAATTCGCCTTTTCAAATATAAATTCAAGGGCTCTTGAGCTTGATCTTGAATTTGACTTTAACTTGGTGTTGAACTTGGACTTTAAATTTTATCTTGATCTTGATCTTGATCTTGAACTTGATCTTGACTTGAACTTTATCTTGATCTTGACTTGAACTTGAATTCAAGGGCTTCGAGCTTGTTCTTGAATCCGGTGGTCTTGATCTTGATCATTCTTGAACTTGATCTTGACTTCTTCAAATCTTGAACTTGAACACTTGAATTCTTCAATTCTTCAATTCTTGAACTTGTAGCTTGGAGAGAAATTGCGGCTTTTGATCCACGAGCTTTCTCTAGCTTCTTGTTCAAATTCTTGGTTCTCTTTTCTGAATTATGAAGACCCCTATTTATAGTTTTAAATTAAAAGAGTTGCGATTGGAACAGGATTCCCTTCGGCCAATCAGATTTAAGTGACATGGCATATGGGTTTTATGGAGCAGGCCTTAATTAAATTCATATTTATTGAATTTAAATAATTAACTCAATTATATTAATCCATAATATTTATTTGGACTAATATATTAATGAATTTAATATAATCCGAATCATTTTATAAATTTATATTTAATAAATTTTAAATGATTACAATGAGATCCGAGCGAAAGGGCGGATGAGAGTACTGATTTTATGAGTTCATTCGAACTTAGAAGATTCCGCTCACTTGTATATAGGTGGAGTCAGGTAGGGTTAAGGGGTTTATCCAAATCTTGTTAGATAAAAAAATAAATATTAATATATAGTTGAAATTATTTTATGTAAATATACTAGATGTTGAACCCCTTTATTTCTTTAGGCCAAACCTTTTTAACTTGTGCCAAATTTCATTTTGACATTTCAACTTAATCTTGTTCCATTTTAATTATTCAATTCCATTTTTCTTGTATCATTTAAACACAATTTTCTTTTAACCAGTATAAGTTTTCAACGCATGTTGGACAAATATTAAAAGTGCAAAAAAAAAAAACATTCAATTAATAATGCCACATAATTTTTGTCTCCAACTCATCCGGATTTACTTGGCGTTTGCATTAATTGTACCAAGTTATCATCTTTAAGAAATATAAGAATATATATTATTAATTACAAAAAATTATTGTTCAGATTGATTATTGACACAAGTTAATATAAACACCGAATTTGTGTTATTATGAATATATCCATCTTTTAAAATTTATGTGGCATTAACAAAATATTTGATATCATTCAAATAATTATAATTCTAAATTTTGATATGAAAATTTTCTCCTCGATCCAACTCTTTACATATTATTTAACATTTTATCTGTCCTCTATAACGTATAATGTATTTGTTATTTCTAATTTTATATAAACGAAATGAATTATATAAATAAAAATAAAAATAAAACATTATCTTTAGCATATAAAGAGTTAAATTAAAAAAATCCAGATGAAGAAAATAAATGAATGAATAAAGTAGATGAAGGAAAAAGTGGGGCGAAGAGAAGATGAAGGAAATAAATAGGGGAGAAGTTTGTTAACGATAAACATGTCAAATATTAATGTTAAAAAGAGTCTTTCACTTGCTTTAAAAGGTGAGTAATCTCACCAATCTATCCATTCAACATTTTATGTTTAAATGATATATAAATAATGGAGTTGGAGGGTTAAAATGAAATAAATTAAAGTTGAGATAGAGTGTTAAAATAAAATTTAGGACAAGTTAAAGAGGTTATGTACGTGTTTAATCATTTTTTATGTGCTTCCTTCTTTATATATATTTTGAACATCTTAAGGAAAATTCTGACTCCACGGCTACTCTTTATACGTTAAAAATATATATTGTAAAACAAGTATAAATAATAAATATCACGTGACGTAAATCAAACATGTTGATGTAGAGTATCAAACTCGAATTCATGAAATTCGAACAATAAATCCGTTTCTGAATCAATCTCTAATCATAGCTCATCACAATCACTTTAGAAGAGAACACTCTAGAAGAAGAGTCGCTTCCAGGTCATTCGAAACCACATTAAGATTGTTTATATATTGACCATAACAAATTTAAAATTAAAAGGAAAAATGAGAAAAGCTAAAAATGAACATTGATAAAAATAACTTAAAAAAGAAAAAGCCATATTTGCTTAATTGACACTCATGCAATTGCTTGACTTTCTCCAACAAAAAAAAATTCATAAACTACCTTAAAGTAAGCAGTAGGTGAAAGTTGAAATTTTATTTAGTGCACTTTTGAACAATGTTGATCTCACAATAATTTCCAGCTCTGGCGGCAAATTCAGTAATTTTAAGTGGGTGGGTATAAATAAATGGAGTATACACTAATTTCAAAATGCAAATTAAAATCCAGTGTTAAAATGGTAGAACTATTCTCTGAAAAATGTTCAATATATATTTTCACAAATATTTTGATTGAAATAATAAGTAAAGAAAAAATGTCTAGTCATTATCATTACACCAAAGTAATCTTTAGCGGTAATTAATTAATGACCATAACTTAATTATCGTTAAAATATGTATTTTTAGAGGCAAATAATACTCTTTGTGAATGTCTCTAAAGCTTACGGTGACATTAGATTCAATTGCAATCAACTAATGCTGGTAAAGACTTTAGCACATTTTATTAATGTATATATTTATTGCCATTTGCCGCTAAAAACTTTTTTTGTTTTAGTGTATTCCCAAGTGTTCAATGAGGACATGTTTTCTGTCATGCATTTCCTAGTAAACTGATTCGGTGAAAATGAATTGAAATAAAAAAATCATTCTCTATAACATAAATTTGTTATTAATTCTTGATGAGAAAAACTCTGTTTCTAACAGTGAGTTAGTTGGGTTAAGTAGGAATTGATCATATATATAACAATGGAGTATATATCCATCTAACTTTTCTTTAAAAAATTAAACATTATTTCCTCCAGCATTGAACAAATGAGATCATCCTTTGTTATGTATCCTATAAAATATTTTTTTCCCCCTTTCATATCAATTTCATTTACTAGTTTATACGGTATATTTATATTAGATAATGTATATGTTACACTCCTTAAGTTGGTAAGAGTCTCTGATCACATGATGGTAGTTTTTTTTGGTTCGATGTTCGGTATCTCACAGGAGTCTTTAAATTCGTATTGTGTAGGGTTCTATTTGGGGGAAAACATTTTCTATTAAAATTTTTTTATACCCAAAGTTTGAATTCGAGACATGTAATTCGAGAAGGAGTAGTCCCATCCACTGCATCATTTTTTTTGGTGATTGATGAAGCTAGTTATTATTTTTAGAAGAAAATGCAAAGTAGTTTCATTGAGTTTATTAACCTTTCCATGCAACTTGCAAGAATTCCATTTGGGTATAAATCATAGTTCTTAAAGGGAAGATTTCTTGTACAAGCTACATTATAGTGTTATTTTTCTATAGTACCATTTAAAAAGCGTATGTATAAAATTATATTGAATATATTATTATTATCAAATCAGGAGTTTTATAACCAAAAAATATACAAAAATTACATAAATACCCATAGAATACAAATCCCTGTTTTCAAGAACGTATTGAATAACTCTACAAAACATCAGAATCTACCGTGTTTGTTCCTGATTTCCTATCTTTTTTTTTTATGATAGTCAATATTGAGCAATTTTGTATTATGATTTCTTTGATATCGATGGAGTAGTAATCAGTCCAGAATTAACTGTTAGGTCCGAAAATAATTAGGTGTAATGCGGAAGCTAGTAAAATAAATTTTGAAGGAGAAATATATTCTAAGACACAGATTTAACGTGGTTCGGTCAATCGACCTACATTCACAAAGGAGATGAGTAATCCACCATAAATATGAGAGTACAAAATATAGAGAGAAATAACCTCCACCAATTCATTCGGAATACAACGAGGTTCACACAATTCACAACATATCACTTGTGTCCCACAAATTCTTCCCCTAGAAAAAACACTTAATACCCTTAAGACTACATTGTGAATGCTGATTAAATTAGAAGGAATGAACCTTTATTTATAGAGTCCTAAATATTTTCCTACAAGAAAAAATCTAGCAAAATATAGAGACTTTATGTTTTTCTTTTAGGAAAAGGAAAACCTATATATGGTAAGAAACTCTGGGCAATTACTCAACATTAAGTTATAACAATTGGTTTCATCTATTGCAATGCAGCTTGGAATAGACACGAGCATCAAATTGATAGAAATAAAATACACGATGAATGAGTTACTTATACATGAGCTATACATTAAATATACATTATGATACATTCAAAAAGCTGAATATAGTTTAGCTATACATGAAATATACACTAACTATTCAATCTTAATCAATTCAAAATTACTTCTAAACAGTCCTAAATTTGAATATGAAATCCTCTCAATGTTTCGAACCTTTTATATATAATTCACTTGAAACCATTCAGTTTGCGGTATGCCAATTTTTTTAAAAAAGAAACGCAGCAAATTATAGAAGAAGAAGAAGCATCACCAGACGACGACGAATTAAGAAGAAAGAATAGATGCCTTCAATTTTTTTTTAAAATTAATTAAAAAATCATCTTGTTTTAAAAGGCGGGGCGTGAGGTGGGGACCTATTATTTAGTAAAGGGCGAGGCTTAAGCCTTCAGATGTGGGTGTAAGCCCTATGAAATAATAACACAAAATTATAAAAATACATCAATAGTTTGAAATAATTACAAACATGATCAAGGAAACTCATAGAAAATAAAACTTCTAACATTATTATACAAATATAAATAATCTAATATCTTAATTTTCTAATAATAAAATAATCATTATTTCAAAAAATATATTATTATCATACTATACAATTTATCCCCCCCTCCTCCAAAAAAAAACTTATTACTATTATAATAAAAACATCACTACATCATGAATACAAATAAAATTACTTTTAAATAGCTAAATAAAATATGAAAATTTTGAGGCATATGATAAAAATATGAAGACCAATGATAAGTGAAAGAATATAGTTTCACTATGTATTTTTGTAAGAAATGTTACGTAATAACTAATATATAATCATCCTCACAGTGTTAGCAAATAGTAAATAGGTGACACTTAGAGCCGTCAAAATGGGCTTAGCCCATGGGGCCAGCCCAACCCTACCCATTATTAGGGTTGGTCCATGGGCCAAAACTTGATCGGGGCAGGGCCGGGGTCAGTCCATGGGCCAAAGCTTTTTATTCAAGAGTAATTTACAATAAATCTCACTAGTATATAATCTAATAATTTGAATACACACTATGTTGTAATATTATGAATCTTCGTACCCAGATACATATATCTCGAAATATATGGACTCAAAATTAGGTTAATATGTTCTAGATACACTCTATCAAAGTAGAGTCTCATATATCTAGGATACATATACAAATCTCGCGCCCTCGGCCTCCCTCCCATCGATGCTTGTTACTCTCTTATCTCACTCGCATATCTGATATGCGAGATACATGTTAATTACACTAAATTTTTGCTAGTGTTATTGAAACAACACCATTGTTTGCCATATTTGATTTGAAAATCTTCTCATTTTCTTGATGTTATAGAATTACAAGTTTGAAAAGAAAAAAAATAAAATAAAAATAAAAATAAGGGTAGCCCGCCCCAGCCCTCGACCCTTCTAGGGTTGGGTTGAGTTGAGCATTTTCAGGCCCTACCAAATGAAGGGTCAACCCGCCCTAGCCATTCGAATTCCTTGGCCCGCGAGGCTTGAGCCGGGTGGAGCTAGGCCGGCCCTTTTTGACAACTCTAGACTGACACTACAACTTGTTATTTGAGTTACTTTGAATCTTCTTATTCTGTAGATTAAAAACCATAAACTATCATTCATTTATTCAAGAATTATGAGGGTCAACAATGTTAAATAAAAAATTTAACACATGTGTAAGATCTGTTAGGCGAGCCCCAAACGTTGGGCATACAATCGGACGCTTAGGGCGTAAGTCTAGAGCTAAGCCTCACACTTGGGTCTCGGAGTGTTTTGCTAGAGCCCATCCCCAAGACGAGTCCCAATAAAGTCTTTTAAAACACTGTCCAGAAATTTTTAACTGGCTGAATAAATAAAAGGCCATTTTTTTTGTAAATAAGTTTGGCGAATGGCCATAAGGCATAATTATCCTTGAAAAATATACAAAATTCATATGCTAAATATACATTTAGGTGGCAAGTTTAGTTTGAGATTAAAGACACTTGAATAATAACAGATACCACACACATATGTTATTTGTCAAACATTAAGTAACATATGATTTTGTATGAATATACAAGTTGCATAGAATGGGTAGAGTATAGTTGGGTTAAGTAAGAATTTGAAATATTATGTCCCCTTTTTTTATTCAACCAATTAGTTACCATCTTTGTGTTTATCTTAATACAATATATATAAAAAATAAAGATAAGGAAAACATAGAGTCAAAAAGCAAAATTTACCTTTTGTTAGTTATTTAATTTTTTTGATGTTGAGTCTATGTATATATATTACTTATTATAAGATATAGTAGTAACAACTAAAAAGCAAGGGGTTGAAAAGAGGAAAAATTAAGCACAAGTTGGGTTAAATATTCAAATAACATCATTCAAAAAACAATGAAATTCATACCTTGTGAGTTGTGACTGAGATTTTGTGATGTGAGGTTTTCCATTTACAAATTGCAATAACTTGTGTAAGTCCAATATCAAATTGAGAAAGTTATCTATTGTTTTTTAAACAGTATGATGTTTAATTTTTAGTAAGATAATAGTGAAACTTGGTAGGATAATTAATTTGTCACTGACAAATTTGGTAAGAGGTCTAATCATATCATCGTAGTTATTAAAATTGAAAGTAGGTTTCATCTTATAAAGGGTCAAGATCTTCAAACTTTGATTTAAAATTAAACATCTACTCTAATTTTGAATGAATAACATCCTCCCATATTATCTTATGCAATATTTATTTTATTTTTGTCATTATCAATCTCATTTACTATTTTATATCATAAATTTTAAATGTATATGTGATAATATATAAGTACATATTCCCCTCTAATTTTGCTTTAAAAATTAAATATCTCCGCCCCAACTTTAAGCAAATGACATGCATCCTCAATGTTATCCTATACAATATTAATTTAATCCTTGTCATATCAATTTCATTTACTATTCCAAATTTTATTTATTTAAATTACACTCTGTAAGTTGGTAAGAGGTCTAATCACGGGATGATAGTTATTACCTTGTCAAATTTATTGAGTTTACTAATCTTCAAATCCATGCAAGTATACATGTTTTAAAATCTTATTTCTTAAAGTAATAATAAAGTAATTAATAAAGGGAGCGGTTTGACGTTAAGAAAATAATGTCAAGTATGATCCTTTAATATCCTTTGTAGAGATAGCTAATCAAATTTAAACTTTAAACTAAAAAAGGAAAATACATATAATACGTGTCCGGTTTTTATAGCAAGACTTCCAATTAACCATTGTTGAGGCTATAACAATGGTTATTTAGAGCTATATCAACCATTATTTGGAGCTAATAACAACACCTATTGAGCCTATTGGAGGCGCTACTACAACTTTTATTTGAATGGTTTATTACAATTATTTGGAGCTAATAATAGTTATTTACTTCTAATATATTGTAACGATTCATTCCATCGTTACTAAAATATCTATGGTCAATGCATAAGAGTTTTCGTATTTTTATTTCCTTTCAATATAAATTTGAGTCGAGGTAGCAACTATTATGTTATTGTAACATCTCAAGCCTTCTGCTAAGACTTGAACAATCCTAGATGTTTAGATAAACCCAAGCCCGATGAAATTCATTTTTTCATAGGTGTTAATATCAATTATTTAGTGTGAGAACGCATTAGATATGAACTAAGGTCATACGAGACTCGTAACACAAAGTTGAGTTGGCAACATCCTTATCGATTGAGTTTCGATACGTATTTTTACTAGGATCAACTAATGAGCACATCTCTTAGAATATGAAGAGTTACTAGTCCATGAACTATCTAATTAAAGATTTCTGAGTCTTCTTTCAGTGCCACCGACCATTATTAGTACCATTCCAGGTAGAAAGTTAAGGTCATTTTACTAAAATATGTCTGAGCTGAAAAAGCTGCTTTGGTATAGCTAAGACAGACTCGCTATAGAAAACTTTTCTATAGTGAAGATGCTTGCTATAGCAACCTTCGGGCAAGTATTTAAGTCTAATTTTTCTGTTTCTTATGTCATAAATTTCAAAATCTTGTTCCAAAGCCCTAGAGGGGGGAGGGGGCAATTTTCTCAAGGTTTGAGTGAAGATTCTTTTTTGAGGTAAGTTTTTGTTAGGGCATATACTATTAATCATGCGTTTAGACATAGTATTCTAATAATTTTCAAGATTAAACATCTTAGTGGGAGATTGTTAGGGTATACACTATTAACCATGCATTTAGATATAGTACATTATAACAATTGTGATGGTTAAAAGTCTAAGTGGGAGAGTGCTGAGATATATATTATTAACCATATGTTTAGATATAATATTAATTATAGAATAAATATTTATTCAGTTTTATTAGATCATATATTCGTTTATGGTGTCTGTTTACTTATATAGTAGATAATTTAGTGTATAGAGTTTTAGCTTATACACAGAGGATTAAATCATCGATTCTTATAAGTATAAAGTTTTTTTGTCCATAATCTAGGATGGAAACTGGACATGCCATCGGTACGATTGTAGCACAAGATTATATATAATTTATCTTGATTATGAAAATGGTATAGTTCCAACTTCTTGTGCTAGTGCATTTTGTATGTATTGAACGAGACAGAGTGGAGATAGTTGTTTTAGACTGACTGACAAAATATATTCTCTAAACTGTTATGGGTCAATATGCCTAGTAGATTGGATGGTGATAATATATATTGGGGAAATAGTAAGTTAGTTGATGGAATCCATGTCTTGTTATATAGATTGATTGATATTCCTTTTTGAGAAGCTTATAAGTTTTCATCGTGTCACCTTGCAAGTGGATTTATGAATCCGACACATGAAATAAGTTAAGCAATGCTTTAAAGGAAATTAATCATTGAATTGAATTCATCAGTAATTTAATTTATTGATTATTATATGTAATTTTTACATGGAGAATTCCATAAGTGTTTAATGGAGAATTTTGAAATATAAATAGAGGAGTGCAATTATGAATTTCTAGTGGAATGATTTGTAATTTATTATGGTAAGAATAATTCAAATTAATTATTTGGAATTATTTCCATAATAGGAAGCCTCAATAATTAATTATGTGGTCCCTAAAATGCCCATATTTAACTAGAACTCATAATCCTATTTCTAAGGGGAAAAGAGGAGTCAGATGTGTGTTTGGTTTTAAAAGAAAACAGACGTGTTTTTTTAAAATAAAAATAATAGACTGCGTTTTGTTCTCCTCTTTGGATTGGGAAGAAATCTCTATAAGTAGGGATTCTCCTAACCTATAAAAAGATTGAAGGTTTCTATTCATACTTGCCCACCCAAGTATTGAGAGAGTTCGGATGTGAACTTGGGATCACTGTAGAAGACCATAGTTGTTGTCTATCTTGTGGATTTGCTTGAAGGTCTCTCTAGTTGTCTTGAAGGTATCTGCTCACGCTTCAAGAGGTAATTCTTGAATTAAATTTTAGCATGTTTATTGTAACATCTCGCTATTTGAAAGAACTAGAAAGAGTTAGAATTGGAAAGAGTCATTTTGGGAAAGAAGGAAAAATCTGGAAAATTGGTTAAGTTAAGTTAGGTTTGAGTTTTTGGTCAACTTCAAATGACCATAACCCATATCTCAGGATGAGTTAGGTGTGCTTCTAGATACCGTACAAAAGGTCTTTGAATTATCTTTCCAACGCCGTCGAGTTTGCTCAATTCCGAGTTCGTATGAGTGAGATATGCCCATTGGAAGTTGGGTTGTTTAGATAAAGAAAGTCTAATCCAGATTTTTGAAGGGTATTATGGTCTTTTCCATACCCTATTATCTTAATTTCATTTTTGATAATTAAGATGGGGTCTAAACTGATAGGATTCAGTTTACGCTTTACAAAAAGAGTTAGGATTTTGAGAGAAGAAAAAAGAAGAGGAGAAAAGAGGAGAAGAAGCAAAGATTCATCGATTTCTTGGAGATTTTCATGTGGATTTCGCCAAGGGTTAATCCCTACGCGGTATGTGATATCACATAGCGTTGGGTTAGTTCACCCACACGCCAATCATAATTCAATTCAACATAATTGTGTTCTTTTGAAAGATAAAGTTATGAGTTCTTGATGAAATTCGTTTGAATTCTTGTGGGTTTTTGTTGTTGAAGTTTCTTGGGTTTGATTCATGAATTTTAGGTGTTGTTCGGAGTAGATTCTTACTTATTTTAGTCATGTAGTCGAATCTAAGTGTTTGGGGAAAGAACCAAGTTGAAATAGGGGGTTTAGAGTTGAAAAACGAGCAAGAAAAGTCAGATTTCACTTGGGCAGGGGCCTGAGGTACCGCCCCAGTCAGAGTGCCCCAACAGGGGCTTTGAAGTTTGACCTCTGGGGCTCCGTGCCAGCCAGAGCGCCCCAAGTCAGTCTGTGAAATTTCAAGGCTGGCGCCCCGTGCCTCTCAGAGTGCCAGGGACTCCAGTTCTCCCACCTTTTCCCACTTCTTTCCGTACTAGTTATTTCTTAGCAACGTACCTATGTTTTCTAGTTGATTTATACACTCTAAGGTACGTCTAAACATCATGAAATCATCCATAAACATGAGATCATGAGCCTTGAATCCATAGTTCAAATCAAGGAAAGTAAGAGTCAAGTCAATATGAGTTCAAAGAGTTTTCCAAAAGTCTTTCACTAACGTTTTAACTTTGTTTTAAGACTTGAGTTTTGAGTTAAGCAAAGAGTAAAGAGTTGAGTTCATTTCTTCAAAAGATTATACGGGAACTAAGTATTCCTAAGAGTTAAAATGTTTTCACATTTGAGCAAGAAAGGAAACACCGATTTCAAAGAGAGCCTTTGAGCTAGTTTTGAGTAATTATCTAAAATCAGAAAAAGAGTTTTGTTTTTAAAACATATGGGCTGAGTATATTTTGGGAGTAGTATTGAGCATCGATATGGGGATACGAGTTCATAATAACTCAATTCTCTATAAACCAAGTATCCATTATAGGTAGAAAGGATCATACTTTTTAGATGATTCCTTAGTGCTTTTTAGCATAGACTAGTGGATCCACTTAGTAAAGACGTTCTATATGACGGCAAAGTATAGGAAAGTTCTGGTAGCGTGGGCGAGACGCTGTATCAACACTTAGGCTCATAGTGATGGTTTTAGATTAGAGAAACTCCCATAGTATTATATTATTTTACATGTAAAGTGAGTTGTTATTTCATTTCTTTAACAAATTGAGTTGCTACCTCCTGTTTTAAATGCTTTGTACAACTGCACCATTATTATTATTTACTTTGCATTTGAGTTGAGTTATTCATGAGTTGAGTAAAGCCAAGGTAAGTGTTCTTTTCAGATTTCTTTCAAGCTTATGTCTTGTTTAGTATTCCCCTCGCATACTCATACATTCAATGTACTGATGCCATTTGGCCTTCTTCATTTTATGATGCAGACACAGGTAACCAGGATCAACATCCAACGCCTCGTTGATCCAGTTGAACACTCATAGTCAGTTGGGGAGCCTCCTTGCTTTCCGGAGGGCTCTTTTTACATTGCTTTAGTACTTTAGTTGTTAGGATGATCAGGGGTCTTGTCCCGACATCCGTCTTTGTTTTAGAATCTTCATAGACGAGTCATAGTTCTTTAGTCTTGTATTTCAGATGTTTTGCTATAAGACTTGAGTTGTCATTTATGGCTAGTTTGAATGTTTTATCGTTAAACGTTCTGAGTTTAAATTGAAACAATTGTTTTATAAATGCATTTGATCCTTGTAATAATGCTTAAAGTCTTCCGCTGAGCGTCTAGCCAGGATAAGGGTTCGCTTGGGGCCAAAAATAGTTCTCGAGTGCTAGTCCCCTAGGGTGTAGGCTCTGGGCGTGACAAACTTGGTATCAGAGTACAGAGTTCAAGAGTCCTCAGGAGTCTATGAAACCATGTCTGTAGAGTCCTAGTTATCGATGTAAAGTGTGCCAAATCTATAATTAGGAGGCTATAACATTAGGAACTATCTCACTTCTTCACATTCATTTCATGCGATAGAGTTAATCTCTATGAAGTTTCTTTCTAACTCGTGCTTGCGCCTGTGTTTTAGTAATCATGCCTCCATGAAGAGCTTCCAGAGGTCTTCTTGCTAGGCGTAATGTTGAGGAGCAAGGGGTACCAAATGCACCTGAAGTGCAACCTCAAAGAGAAGTCCCCAATGCTGAATTTCAGGAAGCAATCCGAATGCTAAGTCAAGCTTTGACCAACCTGGTCGGGCAACAAAAAGGGGCTTGACAGGAAAAGGCGGATACTTCGAGGGTCCAAGAGTTCTTGAGGATGAATTCTCAAATTTTCACTAGTTCAAGCACTACTGAGGATCCAAATTTTTTTATTGAGGAATTGCAAATGGTATATGAGATCATGCACGTTGCCGATATTGAGTGAGTTGAACTAGTTGCATATCAACTGAAAAATGTTGCTAGGACTTGGTTTGACCAGTGGAAGAAGGGTAGAGCTGAGAGAGCACCAATTTTGACTTGGGTGATGTTTGAAGAGGCTTTTTGGGCTATTTCTTTCCGCGAGAATTGAGAGAGGCAAAGGTACGAGAGTTCCTTACCCTTAAACATGACTCACTAAGTGTTCATGAGTACAACTTGAAGTTCACCCAACTTTCTCGATATGCTTCGGAGATGGTTGCAGATATGAAGAGTAGGATGAGTTTGTTTGTTGCTTGGTTGTCTCTTCTGTTGAGTAAGGAAGGTAAGGCTGCGATGCTAATATGTGACATGGATATAGCAAGGTTGATGGTTTATGTACAGCAGGTTGAGGAAGAGAAGCTGAGGGATAGGGAAGAGTTTAGAAACAAGAAAGTCAAGATAGGGAATAAGTCCGGGAAGAAAAGAAGTAATGTGAACGGTCCTTCCTTTCAGCAAAAGCAAAATGGACCTGTCCATCATCTTCTAGTGCACCTGCACCCAGAAACAAAGGTGGGTATAATGGTCAGAATTCGCAGAACTTCAAAGCTAGACCTGCTTAATCTCAGGGTAGTATGGCACAATAAGGTAAGTGGACTCCTACATGTACTAAGTATGGTAGGAACTACATAGGTAAGTGTAGTGATGGCTCCACATGTTGTTTCAAGTGTGGATAACAGGGTCACTTCATGAAAGAGTGCCCCAAGAACCGGCAAGGTAATGGGAATCAGGGCAATAAGGCCCAATCTTCATCAATTTATCCACCAGACAGGGCTGCACCTAAAGGAGCTACTTCCAGTACTGGCGGAGGAGCAAACCACCTTTATGCGATCACTAGTCGTAAAGAGCAAGAGAACTCTCGAGATGTTGTCACTAGTATGATCAAAGTCTTTACTCTTAATGTTTATGCTTTGCTAGACTCAGGAGTGAGTTTATCTTTTGTGACTCCTTATGTTGCAATGAAAATTGATATTCTTCCTGAGAAACTTTGTGAACCCTTTTGTGTTTCTACACCTGTTGGAGAGTGTATTTTAGCTGAGCGAGTATATCGTGATTGTGTCATTTCCATCAATCACAAGAACACCATGGCTGATTTAGTTGAGTTAGACATGGTAGATTTCAATGGCATTCTTGGTATGGACTGGCTTCATGCGTATTATGCCTCCATTGATTGTAGAACTCGAGTTGTTAGGTTCGAAATTCCTAATGAGCTAGTTATAGAGTGGAGTAGCACTTCAGCAGTGCCTAAGGGTCATTTCATTTCGTACCTTAAGGCGAGAAAGTTAGTTTCCAAGGGGTGTGTCTATCACATAGTCCGAGTTAATGACTCTAGTGTTGAGATACCTCCTATTCATTCTGTTTCAGTAGTAAAAGAGTTTCCAGAAGTCTTTCCTGACGATCTTTCTGGAGTCCCTACTGAGAGAGAAATAGACTTCGGTATAAACACTCTTCCAGATACTCGTCCTATAACTATTCTTCCATAAAGAATGGCACCAGCAGAGTTAAAAGAGTTGAAGGAGCAGTTGAAAGACCTCCTAGATAAAGGTTTCATTCGACCAAGTGTCTCACATTGGGGCGCTTCGGTCTTATTTGTGAGAAAGAAAGTTGGTTCCCTTAGGATGTGTATAGATTACTGCCAGATGAACAAGGTTACCATCGAGAATAAGTATCCTCTTTCGAGAATTGATGATCTTTTTGATCAGGTTCAGGGTGCTACCTGTTTCTCTAAGATAGACCTCAGATTAGGCTATCATCAGTTGAGGGTAAGGGAATGTGATATTCCAAAGACAACATTCAGGATCCGTTATGGTCATTGTGAGTTCCTAGTTATGTCCTTTGGTTTTACCAATGCGCCTGCAACATTCATGAACCTTATGAATAGAGTATTCAAACCTTATTTAGACATGTTTGTTATCGTATTCATTGATGACATACTAATCTATTCAAGGAATGAAGAAGATCATGCTAATCACCATAGAATAGTTCTCCAAACTTTAAAGGATAGAGAGTTATATGCCAAGTTCTCTAAGTGTGAGTTTTAGCTTGAGTCGGTGGCATTCTTAGGCCATATTGTATCTGGAGAGGGAATTAAAATTGATACCCAGAAAATAGAGGCAGTACAGAATTATCCCAGACCCACATCTCCAACTGATATTAAGAGTTTCTTGGGTTTAGCTGGCTATTTAGAAGGTTTGTAGAGGGGTTCTCGTCTATTTCATCCCCTTTGACCAAGTTAACTCAGAAAACAGTGAAATTTCAATGGTTTGAAGCTTGTGAGAAAAGCTTTCAGGAATTGTAAAAGAGGTTGACTACTTCCCCAGTATTGACTTTACCAGAAGGCACACAAGGCTTTGTTGTTTATTGTGATGCATCTAGAGTTGGTTTGGGTTGTGTGCTAATGTAAAATGGCAAGGTTATAACTTATGCCTCCAAACAGTTGAAAGTTCATGAGAAGAATTACCCAACCCATGATCTAGAATTAGCTACCGTAGTATTTGCTTTGAAAATATGGCGCCATTATCTTTATGGTGTTCATGTGGGTGTGTTCACCGATCACAAAAGTCTTCAGTATGTGTTTACTCAGAAAGAGCTTAATCTCAGACAAAGGAGGTTGTTAGAATTACTCAAGGATTATGAAATGAGTATTCTTTATCACCAGGTAAGGCTAATATTGTTGCTGATGCCTTGAGTAGGTAGTCTATGGGTAGTACCACCCATTTTGAGGAAGATAAGAAAGAGCTAGCAAGAGATGTGCATAGACTGGCCCGATTGGGAGTTCGACTGATAGATTCCATAGAAGGAGGAGTAGTGGTGATGAATGGGGCTGAATCATCATTAGTGGCAGAAGTAAAAGACAAGTAAGACCAAGATCTCATTTTGCTTGAATTGAAGGAAAATGTTCGTAAGCATAAAGTAATGGCTTTTGAACAAGAGGTAGATGGTGTATTGAGGTATCAAGGTAGGTTGTGTGTACCAAGGGTGGATGAACTCCAACAAAGGATCATGGAGAAAGCTCATAGCTCCAGATATTCTATCCATCCGAGTTCCACAAAGATGTATCGTGACTTGAGAGATGTTTATTGGTGGAGTAGTATGAAGAAGGGTATTTGCAAAATTTGTTGCTAAGTGTCCGAATTGCCAACAAGTTAAGATAGAGCTTCAAAGGCCGGGTGGTTGGGCTCAGAATATAGAACTTCCAGAATGAAAGTGGAAGATGATCAATATGGACTTCATCACAGGTTTACCAAGGTCTCGCATGCAACATGATTCTATTTGGGTGATTGTTGATAGAATTGAAAAATCAACCCACTTTTTGCCAGTAAAGACTACCTATTCAGCAGAAGATTATGCTAAGTTGTATATTCAAGAAGTGGTCAGACTTCTTGGGGTTTCGATATCGATTATTTCAGACAGAGGAGCAGAATTTACTGTGCAGTTCTGGAAATCCTTTTAGAAAGGCTTGGGTTCAAAGGTGAACTTAAGTACTGCTTTTCACCCTCAGACAGATGGTCAAGTAGAGCGCACTATTCAGAATTTGGAAGATATGTTGAGGTCCCCGTGTGATTGATTTCAAGGGAAAATTGGGATGATCACCTACCTCTCATTGAGTTCTCTTACAACAACAGTTACCACTCTAGCATCCAAATGACTCCTTATGAATCTCTTTATGGGAGAAAATGCATATCTCCTATTGGATGGTCTGAAGTTGGTGACTGGGTTGATAGGACCAGACTTAGTTCATCAAGCTATGGAGAAAGTAAAAGTCATTCAAGAGAGGTTGAAAATAGCGTAAAGTCGTCTGAAATCCTACATTGATGTTAGAAGAAGGGAGTTAGAGTTTGAAGTAGTTGATTGGGTATACTTGAAAGTTTCACCCATGAAGGGTGTTATGATATTTGGTAAGAAGGGGAAACTTAGTCCTCGGTATATTGGCCCTTACAGAATATCCAAGAGGATTGGCAATGTAGCTTATGAGTTAGAGCTACCCCAAGAATTGGCAGCGGTTCATCATGTATTTCATGTTTCCATGTTGAAGAAGTGCATGAGGGATCCTTTACTTACTATACCAAGTGAAGATATTGGTATCAAGGATAGCTTGTCTTGTGAGGATACTCCAGTTCAGATTCTAGATCGCCAAGTTCGCAAGGTGAGAACCAAGGAAGTAGCACCAGTCAAAGTCCTTTAGAGGAACCAGTTTGTTGAGGAAGCTACTTGGGAAACTGAGGAGGATATGAAGAAGAGTTATCCACATCTCTTTGAGCTCGGAGAAATTCCAGACCAAGGTACTAATTCTCTTCTTAGTACTCTTTAATATATATACTTGATGTGATAGATTTGATTGTTGGGTGTTTGAGTTGAATGTTAGATGTTACACCCTGAGCCTAGTAAGAGTAATCTCATTCGAGGACGAATGTTCCCAAGGGGGAGATATTGTAACATCTCGCTATTTGAAAGAACTAGAAATAGTTAGAATTGGAAAGAGTCATTTTAGAAAAGAAAGAAAAATCTGGAAAATTGGTTCAAACGACCATAACCCCTAGATCAGGATGAGTTAGGTGTGATTCCAGATACCATAGGAAAGATCTTGGAATAATCTTCCCAACGCTGCCGAGTTTTCTCAATTCCAAGTTCGTATGAGTGAGATATGCCCATTGGAAGTTGGTCTGTTTAGATAAGGAAAGTCTAATACGGATTTTTTTAAGGGTATTATGGTTTTTTCCATACCCTATTATTTTAATTTCATTTTTGATAATTAAGATGGGGTTTAAAATGATAGGATTTAGTTTACGCTTTTCAAAAAGTGTTAGGGTTTTGAGAGAAAAGAATAGAAGAGGGGAAAATAGGAGAAAAAGCCAGGATTCGTTGATTTCTTGGAGATTTTCGTGTGGATTTTGCCAAGGGTTAATCCCTACAAGGTATGTGAGATCACATAGCGTTGGGTTAGTTCACCCACACGCCAATCATGATTCAATTCAGCGTAATTGTGTTCTTTTGAAAGATAAAGTTATGAGTTCTTGATGAAATTCGTTTGAATTCTTGTGGGTTCTTGTTGTTGAAGTGTCTTGGGTTTGATTCATGAATTTTAGGTGTTGTTCGGAGTAGATTCTTACATATTTTATTCATGTAGTTGAATTTAAGTGATTGGGCAAATAACCAAGTTGAAATAGGGGGTTTAGACAACGAGCAAGAAAAGTTGGATTTCACCTGGGTAAGGGCCTGGGGCGCCCCCCAGCCAGAGCACCCCAACAGGGGCTCTGAAGTTTGATCTCTACAGCTCCGTGCCTGCCAGAGCTCCCCAAGTCAGTCTCTAAAATTTCAAGGCTGGCGCCCCGTTCCTCTCATAGCACTAGAGACGCCTGCTCTCCCACCTTTTCCAACTTCTTTCCGTACTAGTTCCTTAGAAACGTACTTATGTTTTCTAGTTGATTTCTACACTTTAATGTACATTTAAACATCATGAAATCATCCATAAACATGAGATCACGAGCCTTGAATCCATAAATCAATTCAAGGAAAGTAAGAGTCAAGTCAAGATGAGTTCAAAGAGTTTTCCAAAAGTCATTCACAAACATTTTAACTTTGTTTTAAGACTTGAGTTTTGAGTTAAGCAAAGAGTAAAGAGTTGAGTTCATTTCTACAAAAGATTATATGGGAACTAACTTGTAATACCCTGTATCTGTAACATACCAAAAATGCATATTTTGAGAAGTTGCAGGTGCAATCCACGGTTGCCACCCACCGACCGTAGGTCAGACCACAACCCGTGTTGGTGGTCCGTGGTTCACCACTGCAACCCCTCCCCAAACCCAGCTTAGAAAATTGGCTGAGTCTCAATCCATGAACAGACCCACGGTCCGTAGGTCAGACCACGGTCCGTGGTCTGTGTCCGTGGATCGAGGCCCCCATTACCCATCTTCTGACACGAACCACAGCCGACCAGCCCAGACAGTCGTTCGATCCACGGTCCGTAGGTCTGACCGTTGGTGAAGATCAGCAGCCAGCTAGGGGAAGTTACTGATTGGATCAACTTCCAATGGTCATCACTCTTAGAACAAAAGGAATTATGTGTTCCATGACCTATGATGTGATAGATAATTGAATTTTCTTTCCAACGCCATCGAGTTTGCTAAAATACGACCTCCGAATAAAACGTTATGCTTATTTTAGTGATGCCCTATCGGGCAGACTTGACCTACGACCCCAATATACGGACCATAGATTAACCTACGCCCCATAGGTCCCATCCTTCGGTCAATCCCACAGCAGTTAAGTCAGGGGTCTTTTGGAATTTTCCTATTTCGTTGTACCCCTAAGCTATGTCGTGTAGACCCTAAATTATGAGGTTTTAGTTAGTTTAAGCCTAGAAACATAAATAGAACTTACCTAAGTCAAATCATTAATCAAACTTAGAAAAATTAGAACGCTAAGAGGAGAAAGAAGTCAAGAACCCTAGTTCAAGAACGCATCAAGTTTTCTTCAGTTCCAGCCCAGAAATCGAAGGATTTTTTCGTGAAATTCATCACCAGGTATGTGGAATTTCACTAATGAGTTCTTTTTGCCCATTAGGTCCCTAGAATTTAGTCAGATTCTTGATTCAATGATTATGAACAGACCTAGGGTTTCTAGAATTTCAACAGATCATGATGAATTAGTTATTTAAATGTTCCAAATCAGATTATCATGTTATTGCGCAGTTTATTACATGAAATTCAGAACCCTAGCTATGAATTTCTTTAGTTCTTGAATTACACATGCTAGGTAAGATATTTCAGTATTCAGTTATACATACCTCAGTTTATGAATGCATCATTATCAGATTAATTATTGCATTCTCAGTTTTGCATGTTCAATTTTGAGCTATCCAGTATTACAAAAATTCAGTCATAATGTGTTAATCACTTAATTTATTGGGAGTAGCATAATACCGAGTTGGACTAAGGTTTAGCGTACCTATATATTCCCAGAACTACGAGTCACGTAGGTGTAAGTCCCCTTCATAGGCATCATTTAGTGATCACGCCAGCATGCCTCTATACCTTTGGTCGGGTATATTGGGTCCTCTCGATGGGGCGTATACATCGGACTCCACATTTAGCTCATGTGGTTTAATTTTTGGTTATTAATAGCTCCCACAGTTCTGTCAGACTCTATTGCATTGACCATATTTACAGTTCATTCAGTATTCAATCAGCATGTTATAAATTGGTCATTGCATTCAATTAGTTCAGATTCAATATATCATCTTATGCATATTATACTTGCTTTATCGCTTGTTCAATTATATGTCTTATTCAGGTTTACTCTATCCTGCTTGCTCAGTACCTTTCAAGTACTGACGCATATGTGAGCTAATCTTCTCGTGATGTAGGTTTAGGTTCTCAGCATCCAGATCACGCTTAGATCGGTTCCCGATCTCCAGTTCAGGAAAATCAGTGGTGAGTCCTCATTCTCCAAGGACAATAGTCATGAGTTTCTTCTCAATATTTTTAGTCCTTTAGTTTCAGTTTTGCTAGACTTTGTTGGGCTTGTCCCAGCATTTCTAGTCAGTTAGAGGCTATTTTCAGACATAGTTAGATTCAACTTAGAATTGAGTTAATATCTTCTTTGTATTAAACTCATCAGTTTTCATTCATCTCAGTTATAGTATATGTGTATTTCCCCCATCTTTTCATTTTATTTATGATTATAGCTTCCGCACAGTTTTTATTATTCAGTTATCTTTAATATGCTCATGATTATGACAGCAGGGTTAGCTTGGGGTCACTTGTGTTCCTAGTTCCCGTGTCCACGTCTCGGGGGTAGCTCGGGGTATGCATAAGTATTCCCAAGAGTTTAAATGTTTTCATATTTGAGCAAGAAAAGAAACACCTATTTCCAAGAGAGCCTTTGAGCTAGTTTTGAGTAATTATCTGAAATCACAGAAAGCGTTTTGTTTTTAAAACGTATGGGCTGAGTATATTTTGGGAGTAGTATTGGGCACTGATATGGGGATGCGAGTTCATAATAACTCAAGACTCCATAAACCATGTAGCCATCATAGGTAGAAATGATCATACTTTTTAGATGATTCCTTAGTGCTTTTTAGCATAGACTAGTGGATCCACTTAGTAAAGGCGTTCTATATGATGGTAGAGTATAGGAAAGTTCTGGAAGCGTGGCCGAGACGATGTATCATCACTTAAGCTCATAGTGATAGTTGTCGGTTAGAGAAACTCCCACAATATTATATTACTTTACATGTAAAGTGAGTTTTTATTGCATTTCTTTAACAAATTGAGTTGCTACCTCCTGTTTTAAATGCTTTGTACAACTGGACCATTATTGTTGTTTACTTTGCATTTGAGTTGAGTTATTCATGAGTTGAGTAAAGCCAAGGTAAGTGTTCTTTTCAGATTCCTTTTAAGCTCATGTCTTATTTAGTATTCCCCTCACATACTCGTACATTCAATGTACTGATGCCATTTGGCCTGCATCATTTTATGATCCAGACATAGGTAACCATGATCAACATCCAGAGCCTTGTTGATCCAGTTGAGCACTCAGAGTCAGTTAGTGAGCCTCCTTGCTTTTCTGAGGGCTCCTTTTACATTACTTTTGTACTTTAGTTGTTAGGATGATCGGGGGTCTTATCCCGACATCCTTCTTTGATTTAGAGGCTTCATAGACGAGTAGCCATAGTTCTTTATTCTTGTATTTTAGATGTTTTGCTATAAGACTTGAGTTGCCATCTATGGCTAGTTTGAGTGTTTTATCCTTAAACGTTCTGAGTTTAAATTGACACAGTTGTTTTATAAATTCATTTGATCCTTGTAATAATGCTTAAAGTCTTCCGTTGAGAGTCTAGACAGGCCAAGGGTTCGCTTGGGGACAAAAATGGTTCTCAAGTGCTAGTCCCACCTAGGGTGGAGTCTCGGGGAGTGACATTTATGTGTTCTAGTACAATTGTATATGTTCTAGCATAAACGTATTGGTTGTCTATTATTCATATGAGCAGTATGATTCTGGTATGCTTTTGCTGTGCATATAGTTTTCCAACAATTTTCATCAATAATCTTCTTCGTCCATTATTCCGTTAACACCTTAGAATCATTAGAGCCACTGTTAATCGTGAAATTATGGGTTAGAATCCTAGAAAATATTGGGTAAATCCTACAAGTATGTATTATGTCACTTATAATTATTTCTAGTTTGTAAACTAATGATTCCTAACATGAATTTGTTGTTCTTAAATATGTCTGTGATGGTTTGAAATTTTGGATTTAATAAACATGCGATTTTCAATAGAAAAATTTCTTTAAAAGGGATAATTAGAATATAAACTCCATTAATTTTGATAATTGGAGTATGGTAGAATTAATTAGTAAGGGTAATGATATAGACCATGAATAAGGGTATAAATAGTGGCTTTAAATTCTCAAAGCATTTATTTGAACTCTTAAAATTGCTTATTTTATAGATATTAAACATTATGAGGCATGAAAGAGAGGAAACAACATCTATGGAGTAACTTTCTTGTTTCAAGATCTTCGATTGAGGTAGGCAATGATATACTATATGATTGATTAATTATTAACACATAAATACATCGTAGACTTGATAGAGACAACATGATTAGACATAAGTTTTATCATCATATTTGTTTTAAGCAATCTTTATTTTAGTTTATATATCCTCTACAACCATACAAAACAGAACTTGGCTATAAATCTTGTAGCCATATCAATAGTAAAATCTCAAAAATTTCTTTCATATTCCATGTGAATTTGATCATAACATAGTTGAGTTACTATTATTACAAATAACCGCATTAAATTATCTAGCGGTGTATATTAAGCATATTAAGTAGTGACATTATCGTAGAGAATACAATGACATCTTTATATACTACCAGTTTCTACTTGATTAACTCATTCTATTCCATTACCATTTTATTTGTTTGGTTTGTAAGTCGGGTAACATAGAGGAACCTGACAAATAAATAATAACTGTTGAAAAAACTTTGCAAGTTGTTGTAACATTTCAGAAATTGAAAGTTGAGATTGGAAAGAAAAAGTTTCAATTTTGGCACTGATACAATGATCCACGAGTTTGACCTACAAACCATAAAAAGTCTAACGAAACCGTATGAAGGAAGTCGTAGGTCATGGTTTGAGATTAGGAATATGTAGAGTCCAGTAAGTTGACATACGAAAGAATAATACAGATCATAGTATAGTCTACATGCGGTAGAAAGTGCCCGTATGGTGATCCAGAGAATTGATTTGAGACCTCAGGTCTATGAAAGGAGTTGTCGAGTCATGATATGTTTATGGATCATTGAAGGGGTTTATATGAGTGAGCCAGACTTGGTGGAATTTTGGACTTAAAATTGGATTCTATGAATTGGCCCTACGAGCCGTAGAAAAGACTACGACCCGTAGGAATGTTTCATTGAAGTTGCTTAAGACTTTGAGTCCTAGTAAATGATTCTACGACTGACCGTCAGTCGAAGTCGTAGGGTCTTCCAATAATTTTAATTAAGGGTGTTTTGGCATTTTCCTACTCAATTAACTCCTAAACTATGTCGTTTTGACCCTATAACTACCCCTATAACTATTTTACTCCTAATAGTTAGTCAAAATACTCACCTTCACTCAGTTCTCCCAAAATCTCTCGAGTCTTCTTTTCCAAATTCTCTCGAGAGCTCTCAAGGTGGAAGCTAGAGTTTCAAGATTCAAGGTCTCATTCTCCTTGCAATCTTGGGGTTTTGATTATCAAGGTATGTGATAATTCACCAATGGATCCATTTCATCCATTGGGTTTCAAAGGAATCTTAATCTCCTAAATTGATTTCACCCAATTCCATTAGGGTTTCATGTAAATCTCCATGAGTTCTATCTATTATGATTCAATTGCATATAATTAACCCTATTATGTATGATTTGATCAAACTACATGGCTTTCAATTGATTTCATATGGAACCATGCCTATGATTATTTCATGAACTTGAATTATGATCAATGCTTATGAACTTATGAACTATGATTATGAAATCTATGCATGTTTTATGAAAAATGACGATGTATGAATAAAATATGCTTCTGAGATGAGTACCAAAGATTTGTGAAAGGTTTTCTCACATATGAATGAAATCATGATTTAGATGCTTAAAAATGAAGTGTCAACTATGAAGACGTTTATAAAATTATGGTTTGAAAGGTGCTACTCTAATATGAACTTATGATTGGATTGGTATTCTTAACTGTGACTTTTCAAGTATTTTGATATGATTATTATTATGTCTTTTCCGTTGAGATTTACTTAGCACCGAGGGGAACTTGAGATGAAGGCTTTCCCATTAGTAGAAGCCTGGTCTCTAGAAGTAATCTCCTTGTCACTTAATTAAGTTCCTACGTAGGATTGCAATAAATGACCTAAGCTAGTGGATCCAATTTAGCAAAGAATGAATGTAACAGAGGTTTACCTTGGCAACTAGATTCCTTTTTTCGATGTGTGCTTCATGTCGTATTCCATGTTATGACTCACATGGTCTTATTATCGATTAACGGTAAATATCCCACATATGAACTATATTTACTTCAAAGGTTTTATGAAAGCTTCTCAAATGGTTTTAAGTCTGCATTGACCTTGTTTATGATTCATGGATTCTTTTTAAGGCTTTTACTACATTTTACTTGGTCATGCATATCATGTTTAAAGTTCCTCATATTATCATGCTTATATTTTATGCATTTCCCCATACTTAGTACACTCACCGTACTAATGCATATTTGTACCTATATTGTCTCATAATATAGGTTCTGACGCTCCCTCTTCTGCTCGTGGCTCGCTTGGATTTCTCTACTAGTACCTTGGATTGGTGAGTCCTCATGCTTAGAGAACAAGACCATTGATGCTTTATTTCTTTTATTGTCTTTTTGTTTCAGACTTGTATGTGGTGTGTTATATACCAACCACTTTTGTGATGTTAGAAATGCTATGTTAAACTTAGTTTAGTATTTTAAACTTATGTTTTGATTCCTTTTACGAGATGAGACTTATGTTGCCTATTATCTCTCTCTCGTAGTATTTATTTTACGTCATGCTTGTTTCAAGTGTTTTGTTTAACTCTCTCAGAATCCTATTTTCCATGTCACATGTAGGGTGTACTTTGGGTCGTGACAAACTTGGTATTCAGAGCACCAGGTTTTAGAAAAATCCTAGTATGTCTAACAAGCCGCATCAAGTAGAGTCTTGTTCATAAGTGTAGAATGCGCCACATTTATGAATAAATGGCTACAAGGTGTTTAGAAAGCTTCACTTCTTTCACTACTCTAAAGTCGTTCCCTAGAGTTTATCTCTATAAATGTCTTTCTCCTAACTCTTTTCTGATGCTTTTCAAGATATGCCTCCTCTAAGAGCTAACACAAGAAAGAATGTGGAGCCCGGGGTTCCAAGTGCCGATCGATCCTTTAGCCGCGCAAGTGACTCATGCCGAGTTGGCACCACTTTTCAAGTATTGGCTTAAGCTATGACAACCCATGCTAATAGGGAGACCATTGTTCACGTGAACCTAAATATAGGTATGGTGGTGATAAAAGTGAAGGGACTTCACTAGGATGAATCCCTGGAGTTTCATCGGTCAAAAGTTGATGAAGATCCTCAAGAATTTGTTGATGAGAGTTTTAAGATAGTGGAAATTATGGGAAGATCAATGGTGGAAAAAGGAGAAATTGGCCACTTATCACTTTAATGGTGTTGCTCAAGTTTGGTTCAACCAATGGAAGGAGAGAGGGCTATTGATTGGGAGAAATTCAAAGGGACTTTTCTTGATTGTTTCTATCCTCTTTAGATGAGAAAGAAAAAGGTTCTTGAGTTTGTTAATCTTAGTCAAGGAAATATGAGTGTGAAGGAGTATGCTTAGAAGTTTATTCAATTGTCTACGTATGCTCTGAATTTGGTTGCCGACTCGGCAAATATGAGTAAGTTTTTATCGTGTGTGTCCGAGATGGTGATCAAAGAGTGCCGTATTGCCATGTTGATTAAGGAAATGGATATCTATAATTTGATGATACACGCCAACAAATTGAAGAGGAAAATCTAAAAGACAAGTCTAGGGAATCAAAGAGAAAAAGAATCGGTGATGGTGGCTTTTCTCATTCTAGGACTGGTGGACATGGTCGTATTTAATTCTAGTAAAAGTTTTTCGGTCAAGGTTATTCAAATGATCCAGCTCCAAGTTCAACAAAGATAGGGTGTTTAACCCTAAGCCTCAAAGAGGCGGTAGTAGAGGATCTTCCATTACCGTTTGCAAAAAGTATGATAAGAGGCACTCGGGAAAATGTTTAGCTGATATAGATGATTGCTTTGGTTGTAAGAAGAGTGGTCATAAGGAGAAATAATGTCCATTGCATGCTACTAAGGGAAGGGATGGTGGGCAAGCCCAGCCTAGTAGTTCTAGTTCGGGTGCTACTAGTCAGAATAGGTTTCATGCTCTTTAAACTCGACATGATCATGAGGGTTCTCTGGATGTTGTGACTGGTATGTTGAAAATATTTCATTTTGATGGGTATTATTTTTTTGATCTAGGTGCTTCATTGTCATTTGTTACTCCTTATGTGGCCATGAGATTCAATATTGGTCTTGAAATCCTTTCTAACCCCCTTTTAGTCTCTATTCATGTGGATGGTTTTATTATTGCTGATAGAGTTTATAGAAATTTCCCTATTTCTATTTCTCATAGAGTCACTCGTGTTGATCTTATAGAGCTTGATATGTTTGATTTTGATGTTATTCTTGGGATGGATTGAATTCATTCTTGTTACGCTTCTATAGATTGTAGGACCCGATTGGTCATATTTCAACATCCAAATGAACCTATCTTAAAATAGAAAGGGGGATATTGCGTGCCTAAGGGTCAGTTCGTATATTGCCTTAAGGCTAGGAAAATGATTTCTGAAGATTTTATTTATTATCTTGTTCGGGTTAGGGATATGTATTCTAATACCCCTACTCTTGAGTCAGTTCTAATTGTAAATGAGTTTTCTTGATGATCTTATAGTATTCCTTCCAAAAGGTAAACAAACTTCGATATTGATCTACTCCCAGATACGTAATCTATCTCTATTCCTCTTTACCAAATGACCCTGGCAGAACTTATGGAATTATAAGAACAATTGAAAGACTTATTGGATAAGAGTTTCATTAGATCGAGTATCTCACTATGGGGTGATTTAGTGTTGTTTGTTTGAAAGAGGGATGGTTCCCTCCGAATGTGTATTGACTATTGACAATTGAATAATAATATCATAAAGAATAAGTGTCCTATTCCAAGGATTGATGATTTCTTTGATCAACTCTAAGGTGTGAGTTTCTTCTCCAAGATTGACCTTCAGCCGATTTATTACCAACTAGGGTAAAGAAAGACGACATTCTGAAAATGGGTTTTCGCACTTGGTAAAGTCATTATGAGTTTTTCGTAATGCATTTTGGTTTGAGTATACCCTGGTGGCACTCATGGACTTGATGAATAGGGTCTTCAAGCAATATCTTGACATGTTAGTGATTGTGTTCATCGTCGATATTTTAATTTACTCTTGGAGTGAGAATGAGTATGTTGAGCTTTTAAGGATGGTTTTACAAATTTTCAATGATTGAGTATTGTATGCTAAGTTTAGCAAATGCGAGTTTTGGTTAAGGTCTGTTGCTTTTCTTGGTAATATTTTCTCTGCTGAAGGTATACAAGTTGATCCGAAGAAGAGCGAGGCGGTTAAGAGTTGGACTAGACCTTTGTCTCCTTCATATATACAGAGTTTCTTGGGTTTGGTAAGTTATTATAGAAGATTCGTCGAAATTTTTTCCTTTAATGTTTCAGCTTTGATGACGCTAACTCAAAAGAAGGTGAAATTTCTATGGTCGAAAGCTTGCGAGAAAACTTTCCAAGATTTGAAGGATAAACTCACTTCAGCCCCTATTTTGACATTATCGGAAGTATCATATGCTTTTGTGGTTTATTGTGATGGTTCTCATATTGGTTTTGGTTGTGTTTTGTGCAGCATGGTAAAATTATCACTTATAATTGAAGGTAATTGAAGGTACATGAAAATAATTATTTGACTTATGATTTAGAGTTAGCAGTGTTCATGTGGATGTGTTTACCGACCATAAGATCTTGAAGTATGTGTTCACTCAAAAGGAGTTGAATCTTCACCAAAAACATGACTTGAGTTATAGAAATATTACTTCATGAGTATCCTTTATCATCCGGGTAAAGCGAATATAGTGGCGGATGCTCTTAGTCGACTATCGATGGATATTGTTGCTCATGTTTAGGATGGTAAGAAAGAGCTAGTTCATAATGTTCATAGATTAACCTGATTGTGTATTCTCTTAGTTGATTTTATTAAGGGTGGGGTGAATATTCAAAATGGTTCAAAATTATCTTTTGTATCGGATGTGAAAGACAAGTAAGATCTTGATCGGGTATTGGTTGATTTGAAGAAGCAGCTTTTAAAAAATCCATTGAGGCTTTCTCCCAAGGAGGAGATGATATCCTTTGATACCTAGGTCGGTTATGTGTTCCGAAGGTTGATGAGTTGAGAAATCATATTTTGACGAAAGCTCATAGTTCTTTGATATTCTATTCACTCTGCAAGCACCTAGATGTACCGTGATTTACAGGAGGTCTATTGGTAGAGTAGGATAAAGAAGGATATTGCAGAATTTATGGCTAAGTGTCCTAATTGTCAACAAGTGAAAGTTGAGAATAAAAAATCCAGTGGTTTTGCTCAAGGTATTACCATTCTTACGGGAAAGTGGGAAGATTTGAATATTAACTTCATTACGAGTTTTCTCATACCCGTCATCAGTTTAATTCGATTTGGGTCATTGTGGATCGAATGACGAAGTTAGCTCACTTTTTTATCGTAAAGACTTCATTTTCATCCGAAGAGTATGACAATCTTTATATTCGAGAAATGGTAAGGTTTCTTGGAGTTCTCTTATCAGTTATGTCCAATCGTGGTATTCAGTTTATGTCTCAATTTTGGAAGTCGTTCCTAAAAGGTCTCGATACTCAAGTGAAACTTAGCATGAATTTTCATCCCAACACAAACGGGAAAGTCGAGCGTACTATTCAAACTTTGGAAGATATGTTGAGAGCTTGTGTGATTGACTTCAATGGTAATTAGGATGATCATTTGACTTTGACCGAGTTTGCTTATAATAATAGTTATCACTCAAATATCCAAATAGCTCTATTTCAGGATCTTTATGGTAGGAGATGTAGGTCTCCTATTGTTTGGTTTGACATTGGTGAGGTTGCTTTGCTAGGGCTTGAGTTGGTGCATGAGGCTATGGAAAAGGTTTAACTTATTCGATAAAGGTTGAAAATGACTCAAAGTCGACAAAAGTCTTATATCGACGTTAGAAAAAGGGATTGAATTTGATGTCGATGAATGAGTTCACTTAAAAATTTCACCTATGAAGGGTGTAGTGAGATTCAGAAATAAATGGAAACTTAGTCCTCGATATATGGGCTCATATCAGATTTTGAGGCATATTGGGATAATTGCTTATTAGTTAGAGTTACCTACTGACTTTGCATCAGTACATCCGGTATTCGATGTCTCTTTGTTGAAAAAGTGTGTTGGGGATCTGATATCAATAGTTCCATTGGAAAGTTTGGGAGTTAAGGAAAGTCTTTCGTATGAAGAAGTTCCAGTTGAAATTTGAGACCATCAAGTTTGGAAGTTGAGAAATAAAGAAGTTCTACCGTGAATGTTCTTTGGAGGAATCAATTAATTGAGGGTGCTACTTTGGAAGTTGAAGCTGATATGATGTCCAAGTATCCTCATTTATTTCCCTCCGCTCCTATTTTAGCTTGTGGTATTAGTTCCTTATGGTTCCTTTTTTCACTTTCATGCATTTTAGTCATTCTCATGTTTCCATATACATGGATGTTCATGAAAACTTGATTTTGATGTTATGATTTATCTTGTAGTGATTTCTCCCGTATGTGCTTTTTGATGAGAATTGCATTTATGTTGGGTTATTAGTTTGTCTCCGCTCTCTATTTATTGTAGATTGAGTCGCATTCAAGGATGAATGTTCCCAAGGGGAGATATTGTAACAACCCAGAAATTAGAAGTTGAGATTGGAAAAAACAACATTTTTGGCACTAATGCAGTGATCTACGAGTCTGGCCTATGGACGGTAGGAAGGACGTCGTAGGTCTTGGTTTGAGATTTGGAAAATGTCAAGTCAAGTAACTTGACCTACGAAAGAATATGACAGATGTAGGGTAGTCTACGGGCCGTAGTAAGTGCCTGTAGGGTGATTCAGAGAATTTATTTGAGACCTCAAGTCTACTAAAGGAGGTGACGAGTCGTGATATGTTCTACGGACCGGAGGAGGGTTCGTAAGTGTGATCCATACTTGGTGGAATTTTGGACTGCAACTTGGGTTCTACGGATTGGCAGTATGAGCCGTAGAAGGGACTATGACTCGTATGAAGGTTTCATTGAAGTTACCCAGGATTTTGAGTCCCAGTAAATGATTCTATGACTGACTAGTACGGTCCGTAGAACTTCGAAGTCGTAAAGTCTCTCGACATTTTTTGATTAAGGGTGTTTTGGTCTTTTCCTACCCAATTAACCTCTAAACTATATCGTTTTGGACCTATAACTACCCCTATAAGAGTTTTTAATCCTAAGATTAAGTTAAAATCCTTTTGTTAACTTAATTCTCCCAAAATATCTCAAGTCTTCTTCTCCAAATTCTCTCAAGAGCTCTCAAGGTAGAAGCTACAATTTCAAGCTTCAAGGTCTCATTTGCCTTGCATATTTAGGGCTTTTATTATCAAGCTGTGTGAGAATTCACCAATGAATCCCTTTTATCCATTGGGTTCCAAAAGAATCTTAATCTCCTAAATTGATTTCACCCAATTCCATTAGGGGTTTATGCAAATCTACATGGGTTCATTCTATTATGATTAAATTATGTATATTCAACCTATTATGCATGATTTGATTGAACTACATGACTTTCAATTGATTTCGTATCGACCCATGTTGTAACACCCCATAAAATATTTTGAGCTAAGACTCGAACCATTCTTTGTTGTGAGTAGGATTTTACCGAGGAATTTAAAATTATCTTAAGTGTTAAGATCACTAGATGTATCACTGTAAAATCCCACCTTAGAAAGAACTAGAATTAGAAAGAAACTATTTTTGGAAAGAGTAAATTTGGAAAATTTGGCAATTTGTACTAAGTATGTGTTTTGGGTCAACTTAAAATGACCATAACTTTTAGCACAAGATGAGTTAGGTGGCCCATAAGATATCAAATGAAAGTTCTTTTAATTATCTTTCCAATGCCACCGAGTTTGCTAATTTTCGAGCTCTTATGAGTGAGATATACCCTTTTGAAATCAGGCTGCCCAATTAAGGAAAGTTATCCAAAAATAGGAGGGGTATTTTAGTCTTTTCCTTGCCCCCACTTATTCTTAACACAAATTACACCCAAATAAGGGTCTAAACTGATAAGAATCAGTTTCATTCATCCCCAAAAGGGTTTAGGGTTTAGAGAGAAGTTTCAAGAGGAGAAAAAGTTCAAAGTTTCAAGCGTTCGTTCAAGAAATTCAAGATTTCGCCATGAACCTAGTTCTTTGACGTATGTAAAATTCCATAGTGTTGGGTTTGTTCACCCACACGCCAATCATGAGTTTCTTTTGTGAATCTATCCATAAATATTGAAAAATTTAATTTCTTGATGAGTTCTTGATAAGTGTTCTTGAAGTTTTCTTATCAATTAAGTGTTGATGTAAGATTCTACTTGAGTCAACTTCAAACGACCATATCTCTTAGAATATAAAAAGTTACGTGGACCGTAACCTATCAAATTAAAGGTATTTGAATCTACTTCCCAATGCCACAAATTTCACGTCAATCAAATATTAATAAGCGTCATTTTTTTCTTTTTACTTCCAAGAAAACCCTAAAAGAATTTCTTGACTAATAAAAGGTTCAAAACAATCATATTTTCATCTTTTAATCCATCATTCTCTTCTCTCTCAAACCCAAGGGCAAAACCATAAGAAAAAATCAAAGTAGAAGACTCCATTCAAGATTCTTTCAAACTTTTTTCAAGATTCTTCTTCAAGGTAAGTCTTTCTCCAAGAATTCCATTCTTTTCAACTCAAATTCCTCCATACAATTATGAATTACTAATGAAAATCATAATTCATGGCCATAGATATTTCAAGAAACTAATTCAAGAATCTCAACAAAGTTTTTCTTGATCGTTTAACTTCAAGCTAGGATTTCAAGGCTCCTAATCAAGTTCTTCTTCAAGATTCTTCAAGATGTTCTTCCAGGTATGCTAGGCTATCATTGTGTTGGACTAGTTCGTCCTTACGCCCTACATCTTCTTTCAAATTAGTAAAAGAGAAATCTAGGATTCTTCCCCTAGATTTGAGTATTCTTGAGATAAGTTGATTTGAGTTCTTGAGTTCATGGTTCTTTTAAAAATTATATTCCTAATTTTTTAGTTTCAATATTTTTATTGAGATTCTTGAGTTAATTTGTTTATGTCTATAATTCAGCATGAACCCTATTTTGAGTTATAAATCTTGAGAAGTTTTTCAAAGTCAACACTTGAGTTTTAAAGTGAGTTTTGAGGAAGTAAGTATGAGACTAAGAAGATTCGTATACATGAGTTATATATTGTTATGTAGACCCTCGAGTCGAGTCATTCATGCCCATAAATTCCACATGAACTCCATAATTTGACTATCATTGAGAGGAGTAGTATGTTTAAGTTCTAAGACTTGAGTATTGAGTTCATAATCCTTTTGTGATTATATCCCTACTTATGGGACTACTACATGTTACCCATGAATCCCTTGAGTTGAGTTGTTCATGCCCATAATTCTGCATGAACCCTTTGGGTCGAGTAGTCTAGAGATGAGTAGTATCATTGAGTTTTGAGTTCTGAGTACTGAGGTTCTTTATTTCTATTAAGATCCCTTAGTTGAGCCGTTCATGTTCATAATTCCACATGAACCCTATGATTTGAGTTATAAATTTTAAAAAGCTTTTTAAATCCAACACTTGAGTTCTTAAATTGAGTTTTGAGAAAAGAGTTTTCTAAAACATGATTAGTATGACAATCGAGTATGCCATCAATGTATGAGCAGTATGGTATCTAGATATACCATCAATGTTTATGTAGTATGACTTCCCAAGTCATCAATCATCATATTATAATATGATTTTGAACTGTTTTTGAGAAAGAGCAGAGTTGAGTTCATTTAAAAAAAATGATATATGGGAACTAAGTATTCCCATGAGTAAATGTTATCACATTTAAGATGAGAGGAAATTGAGATTTCCAAAAGAGTTTTGAGCAGTTTGAGTACAATCTCTTTTAAGAGAATGATTTTTGAGTAATAATCTCAAACCATAGAAAAAGTTATGTTTTTAAACATATGAGCTAGTATATTTTGGGAGTAGTATTGAGCACCGATATGAGGGAGAGTTCAGATACCTCACAACCCCCATAAACCATGTAGCCAACGTGGGTAGAAAGGGTCATACTTTTTAGATGACTCCTTAATGCTTTTAGCATAGACTAGTGGATCCACTTAGTGAGTAGGTCTAATACCCTGGCAAAGTATAGGATAGTTTCGACAGCGTGAGTGAGAAGCTGTATCATCACATAGCTCATAGTGATGGTTGTCGGTTTGAGTAACTCCCACAGAGATATTTTGTATTCTTATATACACAAAATTTATTTTGTATTTTTATATACAAATAGAGTTTATTTTGTATTCCTGCATACAAACAGAGTTACATTATATTTTCTAATACATTGAGTTGCTATATTTTTTTTCCAAAGCTTTCTATATATTGCATCTTTCATTGTTGCTTTATATTGAGTTGAGTATCCATAGTTGAGTATCCAAAGTTGAGTATCCAGAGTTGAGTACCTAGAGTCGAGTATCTTATTATTAAGTTGAGCCTTATTTCACAGAGTTGAATATTTTATCAATGAGTTGAGCCCTATTTTCTTTGAGTTGAGTTGAACTATGTTTCCTTGAGTTTAGTTGAACTATGTTTCTTTGAGTTGAGTGAGTTTAGAAGAGGTAAGTATGTTTCTATTCCACCAGTTCAAGCTTAAGTTTATGCTTTAGAATTCCCTTTACATGCTCGTACATTCCATGTACTGAGCCATTTGGCCTGCATCATTTCATGATGTATATACAGGTATTAAGGATCATCTAGAGGCATTTCGTTGGGATCATGGGATATTCCAGTCAGCTTTGGTGAGCCTTCTTCACCTTTATCTTACAAGTAGTAGTTTGAAACGTCGTGGGTCTTGTTGTGATATTCTTCTGTAATAGTAGAGTCTTCATAGATAGACAGTAGAGTTTGAGAAGTCTGTTTCATTTATTTTGTTAAATGTTTTAAAGACTTGAGTTGCCTATTTCTGGCAAGTTGAATATACTATTTTATTAAGAGTTAATCATTCAGTTTTTAAGTTATTGCAGGCTTTAGTTAGTCTTCCGCTTGTAGTTAGCCAGGATGGGGGTTCGCTTGGGGACTAGCAATGGTTCTTGAGTGCCGGCCACGTCCAGGGTGTAGGCTCGGGTTGTGAAAAACTTGGTATTAGAGCACTAAGTTCAAGAGTTCTAGGGTGTCTATGAATCCCTGTCTATAGAGTCCTAGTTATTGGTATGAAGTGCGCCACATCTATAATTAGAAGTCTGCAATATTTAGGAACTATCTTACTTCTTTCATACTCTTAATCGTTCAATAGAGCTATGTCATAGAGATTTACATTTCTCAGATGCATTTGACTACCCGGTATACTAGAGGTGGTTAAAAAGAAAAGTCAGTCCTTTATCGATGAGTTACTCTTAGAAAGAGTCCTGAGGAAGTCATGAGACTCAAGAGGGGCTTGAGAGAAGCCCATGAGTGAGTTAAGTGTTGAGTTTCATAGGAATGCACTCATGTTCATATGAATCGTGCTTTTGAGCTAAAAGCGAGTTGTACACTCTTCCCTAAACCTTATTCAGCTGAGACCTTTAAGAGGATGTTATGTTTAGAGCTTGGATAGTATTTCCCCCCTAAAAGATAGTATGAATTATGAGATAATGAGCAGTAGTAGTGAAAGTGCCCAGAATTAAAGGAAAGTATGTAGAGGTTCAGTAATCTAAGAAAATGAGATAGTGATGGGGAAGATTATGTGATTGCAATCGTGCACCCAGTCAGTTATAAGTGATGAGTTACCCTTATGACCAAAATAAGAAATAATTATGTTGTAGAGAGTTCTATATAGAAGGAAGAGGAATAGTTACTAATCATGATGATATAAAGTATATTTTTTTAACCAGAATAGAGTTGATGTCAATGTGCCATCGTGTTAGAGAAGACTAAATTCATATGTTGAATAATCGAGTAGAGTATTAATGAGGTGGTATACCCAAGCTAGGCTATGAATTTTGAAGGGGGAAACCCCATGGTATTCAGAGGATGATTGAACTATTTGAGAGATAATGCGCAGTAAGTGAGTAAGTAGTACTTAAGTTGCGAAGTCAAATATGATGGTAATTTGTGAGTATGGAGACTAAGAGGTAAGGATTGACTACTTGTCACAAGGTCCTAGTGGACAAGTGTTTCTAAATTTTATCCAGTAGTTGTAAGTTAGTATATTAAGCGAGCAATCATATTGACATTCGAGTTTAGTAATAAACATTAAGCTTTAATTTGAGATGAGTGTCTTGACAAAAGGATGTCAACATGAGGGTGATGATGTTAGTCTTGAGATTTGATCTAGAAGACTTGACATAGAGTAGGTGAGGAATTGAGATTATTAGCTGCAATAAATATGAGTGGTACAAGTGAGATACCCTAAACCTCTTGACAAGGGTAGTGAAGTGTGGCTAAGTCACAAGAGTAAAAAGAGCATTACGAGGTGTACCAAGAGGTATGTAATCATAAGAGGTTAACAAAAACACCTTAGAAAAGAAGTCTTAGTACCTGCTAATGGAGAGTTCGGTAGTCATGAGATAAGCTTCTCCCGAGTATTAGAGTAAAAGAGGATGTAGACCAGTTAGAGATATTGGAATAGGTCCATAGCCTTCCAGCATCAGATTTAGACCTAAGGGGGAGACAATAAGATTGGAAATCAAGTGAAATGTGGAAAATAAGATAGTAATGAGTTCAAAAGAGTAAGGGAGATATCTTTTCAGAGGTCCTTTCAGTAACATAGTAATGTTAGAAAAAGAAGGTTAATGATCCTATCGTGATAATGATGGTGTGATAATTTTGTCTAAGGTTATTAATGAGGAGGAATAAGAGAATGAGGTTTTACTATGAGAAATAGCTAAATGAGAGCCCTTAGTTGGTTTTGAATAGTAATGTACGCAAATTCTAGACCCCAGGACGCGGACATAGATCTAGGATCACGAGTGACCCCAAGCTAACCCTGCTGGCATATCACAATCATACTTAAAGATAACGAAATTAAGAAAGTATTGTGAGAAAAATTAAACAACATGTAAACTGAAATGATGGGGAATACCCATTTATATTTGAATAAACGAACTATGAGTTTAATGACAACTGAAATATCAAACTCCAAAGTTAAAACTGAATCTAACTATGTCTGAAATAAAGCCTCTAATTGACTAGAAATGCTGGGACATACCCCAACTAGATCTAGCAAAACTAAACCTAAAGAATAAAAGTAGAAAATATAATCATGTCAATCGTCCTCGAAGAATGTGGACTCACCACTGATGCTGCTGAACTGAAGATCGGAAAACGATCTATGCGTGATCTCGAAGCTGAGGACTTGAACCTACATCATGAGAAGATGTAGCGCAAAGTATACGTCAATATTTAAATGGTATACATAACTGAACAAAGCATATAACTAAGTAATGCCATGAGATAAACATGATACTATACTGAAAATACTGAACATGAACTAACTGAATGCAATGACCAAGTTTATAACATGCTGAAACTGAATACTGAACTGTAACTGATAATTTGGTCAAGGCACTAGAATCTGACTATGGGAGCTACTAATAACCGACATAAAACCATATGAGCAAAATGTGGAGTCCGATGTATACGCCCCATCGAGAGGACCCAATATACCCTGCTAGAGGTATAGAGGCATGACTGGCGTGATCACAAAAACTGATGCTCACATAAGGGACTTATAACCAATGGGGGCACGTAGTTCTGGGACTTGAGGGCGACTGACCCTAGTCCAACTCGGTATAAATCCTACTCCCAACTGAATATGTGAAATTTATAACATACTGAAGTATACTGGATAACTCAATAATCTGACATGCAAATCTGAAATGCAACATGTATATCTGATAATGAAACATTCAAAAACTGAGGCATGTATATCTGTTTATCTGTCCTAGTTAATGTAATTCATGAACTAAAAGAACTACATAACTAGGGTTCTGAGTTTGTGCATGACTCTGGACAAAAATGATACTACTACATGATAATCTGATTAGGAACATTAGAATAACTAATTCATAATAATTTGCTGAAATTCTAGAAACCCTAGGTCTAGATAATATGGAGGAAACCAAGTATGTGACTGAATTCTAGGGACCTAATGGGTGAAAGGAACCCACTAGTGAAATCTCACATACCTAGTGATGAATTTCATGGAGAAATCTTTCAATTTCAGGGCTGGAACTGACGAAATCCTGCTGCGTTCTTAAACTAGGGATGCTCAAATTTTCTCTATAATTTGCTCTAAGTTTCACTTGATTTTTGTGAATGATTGATTGGGGTAAGTTCTAATTTAGTTACTAGGCTTAAACTGACCAAAACTACGTAGTTTAGGGGTTAAACGACATAGTTTAGAGGTCCAACACATAAGGAAAAGACCAAACGACCCCTGACTTAAAAGCTGTTGGGACCAACCGACGGGCTGACTGATGGTCCGTGGACTGACCCACAGTCTGTCCTGTCTACCGTCGACTGGACCTTAGAGGGGCTGAACTTAGGGTTTGATCCACGGACCAGGACCACGGCCCGTGGTTTGACCTACGGTCCATGGGTCCGATCATGGGTTGACTATTAGGTTATTTCCTGGGCCATTTCTGGGGAGGGCTTCCACGGGTGCCACCACGACCTGTCATCAGGACCACGACCTTTGAAGGGTCTCATGGTCTGACATGTGGGTCAGATAGTCTCTGCCTGGCACCCATGAGTGCCAGTATGGTCTGTGAGGTGGTCCATGGACCGTGAAGGGCCCCGTGGTCCACCTTTGCTGGCAGTGTGCTGAGTCCACAGGCAGGTCAACGGATCGTGCTTCCTCTAACGTTCTGTGAACCCTGCCGTAGTTTACCAATTCTGGTGTTTTTCTGCTGCACTTTCTAAGTCTGGTTTTCGAGGTGTTACAATATCTCCCCCTTGGGAACATTTGTCCTCGAATGAAGTCTAACTAGCTGATTAGGGAAGGGGAAGAGCTGCAAACCCTACCACTAAGTACTAGAAACTGATTTCTAACTGGATTGAGTTCCAAGAACATGCAAATATGCTGAAAATACAAGTAAAAACTGAAGGAACATGATACTAAGACTGAAATTACGCATGAATGACTAAAAAAACTGAAGAGGAACTATTACCTCAAGATGGAATGGAATCGGAAGTAAAGAGATGAGGATACTTGACCTTCATGGATGTTTCTGCTTCCCAAGTAGCTCCCTCTTCGGACTGACTCCTCCACAAAACCTTCACTGAAGCGAATTATTTGTTTCCCAACCTCTGAACCTAACGATCAAGAATCTCAAATGGTACCTCTTCATAAGTGAGACTACCTTTCAGAGACACACTTTCTAAAGGTACAATAGATGCTGGATCACCCACACACTTCTTCAACAACGAAATGTGGAAGACCAGATGCACTGCTGCTAGTTCTGCTGGTAACTCTAACTCATAAGCCAGTTATCCAACCCTTTTCTAGATCTTTTAAGAGCCTACATATCTAGGACTGAGCTTTCCTTTCTTTCCAAATCTCATCACCCCCTTCATAGGTGACACTTTCAGGAAAACCCAATCATCAGTTTGGAACTCCAAGTCCCTTCTCTTTACATCTGCATAGGATTTCTGGCGATTCTGGACTGTCTTAAGTCTATCTCTAATGAGTAGAACGTTTTCCGTGGCATCATCAACCGAATCTGGTCATATCAAGGCTGTTTCACCTACTTCAGACCAACCAACTGGAGATCTGCATCTACACCCATATAATGCCTCATAAGGGGCCATCTGAATGCTGGAATGGTAGCTATTATTGTAGGTGAACTCTATAAAAGGAAGGTGATTATCCCAACTACCATTGAAATCGATCACGTAAGCTCTCAACATGTCCTCTAAGGTCTGAATGGTACTCTCTGCCTGACCATCCGTTTGTGGATGAAATGTTGTGCTAAGAATAACTTGAGTACCAAGACCTTTCTGAAATGACTTCCAGAAATGAGAGGTAAACTGAGGACCTCTATCTGAAATGATAGACAAAGAAACCCCATGCAACCTGACTATATCATTAATGTAAAGCTTGGCGTTGTCCTCCGTCGAATCTGTAGTCTTAACAGCTAAAAAGCGCACAGACTTAGTAACTCTGTCAACTATCACCCAAATAGAGTCATGCTGTCTATGAGTACGAGGTAAACCTATAATGAAGTCCATGTTGATCTATTGAGTCATACCTCATAGTTTTTGATGTTCTACCTTCACTTGCTGACAATTAGGGCACTTAACCACAAATCCTCTATATCCCTCTTCATACCATTCCACAAAAAGACTTCCCGCAGATCGCGGTACATCTTAGTGGCGCCTGGATGAATAGAATACCTGGATTTATGGGCTTCTGCAAGAATCTGCTGTCTGAACTCACCTACCTTAGGAACACATAATCGACCCTGATAGTGAAGCACACCATCTCCCCCTAGGGAGAAAACCTCAACTCTCTGCTGATAAACTGCACCCTTCAGTTGAAGCAATATCGGATCACTGTCTTGCTTTTCCTTAACCTCCGCCACCAATGAAGATTCTAACCCATTCTGAACTGTCACCCCACCATCTGATATACTGATAAAAGAGAAATCCTAAGCAAGCATGCCTGTGAACATCCTTTGCTAGTTCTTTTTTTTCTTCCTCAACATGTCCTACACTACCCATATATAGTCTACTAAGGTCATCTGCTACTACATTGGCCTTACCACGATGGTAATGAACACTTATATCATAATCCTTGAGGAACTCACGCCATCTCCTCTGGCGAAGATTCAACTTTTTCTGGGTGAACACATACTGAAGGCTCTTATGGTCTGTGAACACATCTACGTGAACACCATACAACTAATGTCTCCAAATCTTAAGTGCAAACACCAATGCTGCAAGCTCGCGGTCATGAGTCAGATAGTTCTTCTCATGTACCTTAAACTGTCTAGAAACATAAGTAATGACCTTACATCGATGCATCAACATACAACCTAGGCCGACTCTGGATGCATCACAATAGATCACATAACCGTCTAAACTCTCTGCCCTTATTCCTATAATAAAGTAATATAATATTGTGGGAGTTTATCTAACCGACAACCACCACTAAGAGCCTAAGTGGTGAAACAACGTCTTGCCCACGCTGCCAGAAATATCCTATACTTTGCCATCCTATAAAACTCCTTAGCTAAGTGGATCCACTAGTCTATGCTAAAAAGCACTAAGGAATCATCTAAAAAGTATGATCCTTTTGTACCCATGATGGCTACATGGTGTATGGAGACTTGAGTTATTATGAACTCATGTCCCCATATCAGTGCTCATTAATACTCCCAAAATGTACTTAGCTCATATGTTTTTAAAACAAAAACTCTTTCTTTGGTTTGAGATAATTACTCAAAACTTAGCGTAAAAGCTCTCTTGGAAATCGGTGTTTCTCTTCTTGCTCAAATGTTAAAACTTACTTAGTTCCTGTATAATCTTTGAAGAATTGAAATTTACTCTTACTATTTACTCAACTCAAAACTTAAGTCTTAAAACAAAGTTAAAACGTTTGTGGAAGACTTTTGGAAAACTTTATGAACTTCTCTTGACTTAACTCTTAACCTCTTGACTTGACTCTTAACTTTTCTTGAAATGAATTATGGATTAAAGGTTCAAGATCTCATGTTTATGGATGATTTCATGATGTGTAAACGTACCTTAGAGTGTTGGAATCAACTAGAAAACATAGGTACTTTGCTAAGGAACTAGTATAGAAAGATGGGGGAAGAATGGGAAGAACTGGCGTCCCTGGAGCTTTGAGCGACGTGGGGCGCCAGAGGGAAAACTTTAGAAGCAAGGGTGGGGCGATTTGGCTGGCGTGGCTCCCCAAGACCTAAACTTCAGAGGACCCTTCTTGGGACTCTGAGAGGGGCAGTGCCCCAAGCCCCTGCCCAGGTGCACTCCGACTTTTCTTGCTTGTGTTTCAACTCTAAAACCCCTAAATCAGCTTTGTTCTTTCCCCAAACACTTAGGAACAACTAAATCATCAATATATGCAATATCCAACTCGAAATCACACCTAATTACATGAATAAATCTCAAGAAACTTCAACAACAAGAACCCACAACATTTTAAACGAATTAACATCAAGAACTGATAGGATTTGCTTCCAAAACTATACAACTTCGCTGAATTGAATCATGATTGGCGCGTGGGCGAACTAACCCAATGCTATGTGATCTCACATACCTCGTAGGGATCACCCCTTGAAGAAATCCACAAGCGATTCTTGAAGAACTTGACGATTCTTGCTCCTTCTCCTCTTTTATCCTCTTTTTTTTCTTCTCTCAAAACCCTAACTTAGTTTTCTAAAGCGGAAACTGAACAAGTTCAGTTTAGACCCCAATTAAACTCCTAAAAATGAAATAAAGTAATTTGGTAAGGAAAAGACCAAACTACCCTCCCAAAATTCAGATTACAGTTTATTTATTTGAATAGGCCAATTTCCAATGGGAATATATCACTCATACAAACTCGGAATTGTGCAAATTCGGCGGCGTTGGAAAGATAATTCAATATCATTCCTACGGAATCTGGAAGCACACCTAAAGCATCCTGAGATAGGAGTTATGGTCGTTTGAAGTTGACCAAAAAACCTAAACTTAACATAACTTAACAAATTTCCAGATATTTCATTCTTTCCTAAAATGACTATTTCCAATTCTAACTCTTTCTAGTTCTTCATTTAGCGAGATGTTACAATATCTCCCCCTTGGGTACATTCGTCCTCGACTGAGATTACTCTTACTAGGTGAAGGGTGTAACATCTAACATTCATCTCAAACACCCAACAAGCAATGCAAATACAACATGCCAATTTATAAATTAAAGAGTACTAAGAAGAGAATAAGTACCTTTGTCTGGAATTTCTCCGGGCTCAAGAGATGTGGAAATCTCTTATTCATATCTTCCTCAACTTCCCAAGTAGCTTCCTCAACAAATTGGTTCCTCCAAAGAACTTTGACTGATTCTACCTCTTTTGTCCTCAACTTGCAAACTTGGCGATCTAGAATCTGAACATGAATCTTCTCATAAGATAAGCTAGCCTTGATCCCAATATCTTCAGTTGGTATGATAAGTGAAGGATCTCCCATGCACTACTTCAACATGGAGACATGAAATACCAGATGAACCATTGCCAACTCTTGGGGTAGCTCTAACTCATAAGCTACATTGCCAATCTTCTTGGATATTTTGTAAGGACCAATATATCAGAGACTAAGCTTCCCCTTCTTACCAAATCTCATAACACCATTCATGGGTGAAACTTTCAAGTATACCCAATCATCTACTTCAAACTCTAATTCCCTTCTCCTAACATCAGTGTAGGATTTCTGACGACTCTGCGCCATTTTCAACCTCTCTTTAATGACTTTGACCTTCTCCATAGCTTGATGAACTAAGTCTGGTCCTATCAACCCAGATTCACCAACTTCAAACCATCCAATAGGAGATCTGCACCTTCTTCCATAAAGAGCTTCATAGGGAGCTATCTGGATGCTAGAGTGGTAACTATTTTTGTAAGAGAACTCGATAAGAGGTAGGTGATCATCCCAATACCCCTTGAAATCAATCACACAAGCCCTCAACATATCCTCTAAGGTCTGAATAGTGCGCTCTACTTGACCATCTGTCTAAGGATGAATAGCAGTGCTTAAGTTCACCTTTGAACCCAAGCTTTTTTGAAAAGATTTCCAGAACTGTGCAGTAAATGGTGTACCTATGTTTGAAATAATCAAAACTGGCACCCCATGAAGTATAACCACCTCTTGAATGTACAACTTAGCATAATCTTTTGCCGAATGGGTAGTCTTTACCGGCAAAAAGTGGATTGATTTTGTTATTCTATCAACAATCACCCTAATAGAATCATGTTGCCTGCGAGACCTTGGTAAACCTGTGATGAATTCCATATTGATCATCTCCCACTTTCACTCCAAAAGTTCTATATTCTGAGCCATACCATTGGGCATTTGATGCTCTACTTTAACTTGTTAGAAATTCGGACACTTAGCAACAAACTCTGCAATGCCCTTCTTCATACTACTCCACCAATAAACTTCTCTCAAGTCTCGATACATTTTTTTGGAACCTGGATGGATAGAATATATGGAGCTATGAGCTTCCTCCATGATCCTCTCTTGGAGTTCATCCACCCTTGGTACACACAACCTACCTTGATACCTCAATACGCCATCTCCCCCTTGTTCAAAAGCCAATACTTTTGGTTATGAACATTTGCCTTCAATTCAAGCAAAATAGGGTCTTGGTCTTGTTTCTCTTTTACTTCGACACTAAGGATGATTCAGCCCTATTCATAACCACTACTCCTCCTTCTGTGGAATCCATTAGTCAAACTCCTAATCGTGCAAGTCTATGCACATCTTTCGCTAACTCTCTCTTTTCTTCCTCAACATGGGCAGTACTACCCGTAGACAACCTGCTTAAAGCATCAGCAACAACATTAGCCTTACTTGGGTGATAAAGAATACTCATGTCATAATCCTTGAGTAATTCAAACCACCTCCTTTGTCTGAGATTAAGCACTTTCTGAGTAAACACATACTGAAGACTCTTGTGATCGGTGAACACATCCATATGAACACCATAAAGATAATGGCACCATATATTCAAAGAAAAAACCATGGCAGCCTATTCTAGATCATGGGTTGGGTAATTCTTCTCATGAACTTTCAACTGTCTGGAGGCATAAGCTATAACTTTGTCATTCTGCATTAACACACAACCCAAACCAACTCTAGACTCATCACATTACATAAGAAAGCCTTGCGTTCCTTCTGGTAAGGTCAATACTGGGGTAGTAGTCAACCTCTTTTTCAATTCCTGAAAGTTTTTCTCACAAGCTTCAGACCATTGAAACTTTACTATTTTCTGAGTCAACTTGGTCAAAGAGGATGAAATAGATGAGAACCCCTCTACGAACCTTTTATAATATCCAGCCAAACCCAAGAAACTCCTAATATTAGTTGGAGATATTGGTCTATGCCAATTTTGCACTGCCTCTATTTTTGTGTATCAACTTTAATTCCCTCTCCAGACACAATGTGGCCTAAGAATTCCACTGACTCAAGCGAAAAATCACACTTAGAGAACTTGGCATATAACTCTCTATCCTTTAAAGTTTGGAGAACTCTTCTGAGATGACTAGCATGATCTTCTTCATTCCTTGAATAGATTAGTATGTCATTAATGAATACGATAACAAACATATTTAAATAAGGTTTGAATACTCTATTCATAAGGTCCATGAATGTTGCAGGTGCATTGGTCAAACCAAATGACATAACTAAGAACTCATAATGACCATAACTGAACCAGAATGCTGTCTTTGGAATATCACATTCCCTTACCCTCAACTGATGGTAGCCTGATATAAGGTCTATCTTAGATAAACAAGTAGCACCCTGAAGTTGATCGAATAGATCATCAATTCTCAAAAGAGGATACTTATTCTTAATGGTAACCTTGTTCAACTGACGGTAATCTGTACACATCCTAAGGGAACCATCCTTCTTCCTCAGAAACAAGATTGGCGCCCCCCAAGATGAGACACTTGGTCAAATAAAACCTTTATCTAGGAGATCTTTCAATTGTTCTTTTAGCTCTTTCAACTCTGCTGGTGCCATTCTATATGGCGGAATAGATATAAGACGAGTATTTGGAATAATGTTTATGCCGAAGTCTATTTCTCTCTCAGGAGGGACTCCGGGAAGATCATCAAGAAAGACTTCTGGAAACTTTTTTACTACTGAAACTGACTCCATAGGAGGTATCTCAACACTAGAGTCATTAACTCAGACTAAGTGATAGACAAACCCATTGAAAACTAACTTTCTCGCCTTAAAGTATGAAATGAAACGACCCTTAGGCACTGCTGAACTACTACTCCACTATATAATTGGTTTATTAGGAATTTGGAACCTAACAACTCGAGTTCTACAATCAATGGAGGCATAACAAGCATGAAGCTAGTCCATACCAAGAATGACATCGAAATATACCATGTATAACTCAACTAAATCAGCCATGGTTTTCTTGTGATTGATGGAAATGACACAACCACGATATACTCGCTCAACTAGAATAGGCTCCCCAACAGTTGTGTAGAAACACAAAAGGATTCACAAAGTTTCTCAGGAATAACATCAAAATTATTTGCAACATAAGGAGTCACAAAAGATAAACTTGCCCCTGGGTCTAGCAAATCATAAACATCAAGAGTAAAGACTTTGATCAAACCAGTGACAACATCCCCTGATTTCCATTACCTTTCCGGTTCTTGGGGCACTCTTTCATGAAGTGACCCTCTTGTCCACACTTGAAACAACCTATAGAGCCATCACGAAATTTACCTGGTGAGTCCTCCCACACTTAGCACATGCAGGATCCCAGTTACCTCCTTGTGCCACACCACCTTGAGACTACGCAGGTCTAGCCTGAAGTGCTGTGAATTCTGACTATTGTACTCACCTTTGTTTCTGGGTGCAGGTGCACTAGAAGATGATGGAGAAGGTCCCTTTTGCTTTTGTTAGAAAGAAGACCGGTTCACATTATTTCTTTGCTGCCCAGACTCATTCCTAACGTTTTACCCTTCTTATTTATGAATTCTTCCCTATCCCCCAGCTTCTCTTCCTCAACCTGATGCACATAGACCATCAACCTTGCTATATCCATGTAACCTACACCTCATATCCGCAACCATCTCCAGACTATAACATGATAGTTGGGTGAACTTTAACCCATACTCATCAACACTAAGAGAATCTTTCTTAATAGTGAGAAACTCTCGTACCTTGACCTTTTTCAGTTCTCAGGGAAAGAAATGCCCCAAAAGGCCTTCTCAAAACAAGTCCAACTCGCAGGTGGTACTTCCTCAATTCTACCCTTCTTCCACTTGTCAACCAAGTCCTAGCAACGTTCTTCAGTTGATATGGAACTAGTTCAACTCGCTCAGCATCAGGACCGTGCATTATCTCAAATACCTTTTGCAATTCCTCAACAAAATTCTCCGGATCCTCAGTAGTGCTTGACCAGTGAAACTTGGAGGATTCATCCCCAATAACTCTTGGATCCTCGAAGTTTCAGCCACTTCCTGTCTAGTTCCTCTTTGTTTCCCAACCTGGTTAGTCACAGCTTGGCTCAACATTCGAATCGCTTTCCTGAACTCAACATTTGTGACTTCTCCTTGGGGTTGCACTTCAGGTGCATTAGGTACCCCTTGTTCCTGTGGTTCAACATTATGCCTAGAAGGACGACCTCTGAAAGCTCTTCGGGGATGCATGATCTGAAAGACATGCGCAAGCACAAGTTAGAAGAAACTTTATAGAGATTTACTCTATCACACGAAATGAGTATAAAAAAAGTGAAGGAATTTCCTAAATGTTGCAGCCTCCTAATTATAGATGTGGCACGCTTCACATCGATAACTAGGACTCTACAGACACGGCTTCATAGACTCTCTAGGACTCTTGAACTCTAGGCTCTGATACCAAGTTTGTCACGCTCTGAGCCTAGACCCTGGGTGGGGCTGGCACTCGAGAACAATTGTTGGCCCCAAGCGAACCCTTGTCCTAACTTACTTACTCAGTGGAACATTTAACTTAACAAAGATAAGCCCATATAACTCAAGAATGTTAATAAGTTCAACTGGCCAATAGGGAAAACTCAATTCTTTAAACAACATCTGAAATGAATGAGACTAAAGAAATATAACTACTCGTCTATGAAGCGTCTAAAACAAATAGAGATGTAAGTACAAGACCCCCGATCATCCTATCAACTGAAATACTAATAAGCAATGTAAAAATGAGCCCTCCAGAAAACAATGAGGATCACCAACTGACTCTGAGTGCTCTACTGGATCAACGGGGCACTGGATGCTGATCTTGGTTACCTGTGTCTGTATCATAAAATGATGCAGGACAAATGACATCAGTACATTGAATGTACGAGTATGCAAGGGTAATACTAAAATATAACGTAAGCTTGAAAAGAATCTGAAAGGAACAATTACCTTGGCTTTACTCAACTCATGAATAACTTAACTCAATATAAAGCAACAATACACATGAAATATATGGAAAACTTTTAAAACAATAGAAAGCAACTCAGTTTGTTAAAAAAATGCGATAGCAACTAAACTTACTCATATAATAAAGTAATATAATACTGTGCGAGTTTTTCTAACCGACAACCACCACTATGAGCCTAAGTGGTAATACAACGTCTTGCCAACGCTGCCAGAACTATCCTATACTTTTCCGTCATATAGAACGCCTTAACTAAATGGATCCACTAGACTATGCTAAAAAACACTAAGGAATCATCTAAAAAGTAAGATCATTTTCTACCCATGATGGCTACATGGTTTATAGAGACTTGAGTTATTATGAACTCACCTCCCCATATCGGTGCTCAATACTACTCCCAAAATGTACTTAGCTCATATGTTTTTAAAACAAAAACTATTTCTTTGGTTTGAGATAATTACTCAAAACTTAGCTTAAAAGCTCTCTTGGAAATCGGTGTTTCTCTTCTTGCTCAAATGTGAGAACATATTTAACTCTTGGGAATACTTAGTTCCCGTATAATATTTGCATAATTGAACTTTACTCTTACTCTTTACTCAACTCAAAGCTTAAGTCTTAAATCAAAGTTAAAATGTTTGTGAAAGACTTTTGGAAAACTTTATGAACTTCTCTTGACTTTATTCTTAACCTCTTGACTTGACTCTTAACTTTCCTTGAAATGAATTATGGATTCAAGGTTCATGATCTCATGTTTATGGATGATTTCATGAAGTTTAGACATACCTTAGAGTGTTGGAATCAATTAGAAAATATAGGTACGTTGCTAAGGAACTAGTACGGAAAGATAGGGAAAGAATGGGAAGAATTGGCGTCCCTGGCACTCTGAGCGACGTGGGGCGCCATAGGGCAAACTTCAGAAGCAAGGGTGGGGCGCTCTGGCTGGCGCAGCTCCCCAAGACCCAAACTTCATAGGTCCCTTCTTGGGGCTCTGAGAGGGGCAGCGCCACAGGCCCCTGCCTAAGTACACTCTGACTTTTCTTACTCATTTTTCAACTCTAAACCCCCTAAATCAACTTGTTTTTTCCCCCAAACACTTATAAACAACTAAATCATCAATATATGCAATATCCAACTCGAAATCACACCTAATTACATGAATCAATCTCAAGAAACTTCAACAATAAGAACTCACAAGATTTCAAACGAATTAACATCAAGAACTCATAGGATTTGCTTTCAAAACTATACAATTTCGCTGAATTGAATCATGATTGGCATGTGGGTGAACTAACCCAATGCTATGTGATCTCACATATCTCGTTGGGATCACCCCTTGATGAAATCCATAAGCGATTCTTGAAGAACTTGACGATTCTTGCTCCTTCTCCTTTTCTTTTCTCTTCTCTCAAAACCCTAACTTAGTTTTCAAAAGCGTAAACTGACCAAGTTCAGTTTAGAACCCAATTAAACTCGTAAAAATGAAATAAAGTAATTTGGTAAGGAAAAGACCAAACTACCCTTCCAAACTTAACATAACTTAACGTTCTTTCCTAAAATGACTATTTCCAATTCTAACTCTTTCTAGTTCTTTCAATTAGCGAGATGTTACCCCGAAACTCCTTTTGTCACTCATGGCTAGGTTGGATTGCTCTACTAGTACCTTTGATTTGTGAGGCATTCTCATGCTTCGAGGAAAAAACCATTGATCCCTTATTTCTTTTATTGTCTTTTCATTTTAGAGTTGTATGTGGTGTATGAGTTACATTCCAACCAGTCTTATGATGTTAGAAAGGCTATGACAGACATGGTTTAATATTCTTCACTTATGTTCAGATTCCTTTTATGATATGAGACTTATGTTGCATATTATCTCTCTTGTTGTATTTCTTTTACGTCATGCTTATGTCAAGTGACTTGTTTAGGGTCTCTTGAAATCCTACTCTCCATGTCATGTCTAGGGTATTATTTTGATCGTGACAGTTGTAAAAGCTATGTGTGTAATCCAGACTGATATAATTGTATACGGTGATGAAGTCTTACAACACTAAGTGACAAAAGAAGCGGTGAGTATCATCGTGCCCTCTATAGAATCCTCAAAGTTAAGGGATTATTTTGCAACTCCACATAAAATGGCCCTCATAAGTATCTAATTAAGGAACTTCCTAAGAGTGTGTTCCTCACTAGTATTTCAGATGAAACAATAAGGCTACAAATTTTCAAATACTCGCTTAGTGGAGAGGTAAGAATATGGTACATGATCATACTTTCAGACTCCATCGCTATGTGGGTTTGATAGGTGAATTTGTTTTATAATAAATGGTTCTCAATGAGGAAAAAACTATAAATCACGAACAATATTCTTTACTTCAAAACAAACACAAGGTGAATACCTAGCAAACACATGGGGGATGTTTATAGTATTGCTACTTATACCTACAGAAACATGGACTTTACAAGGTGAAATTACTTGAAATAAGTCAACTAAGCTATAGTCAATGTTGTGACATGAAGAAATTTTATGGATAACACTTTTGCCACGACCATCAAGTTACTCAACAATGTGGCTAGGCATGGAAGACCATGGAATTCCAATTTTTTTCATTGAGAAATGGTGTCCTAAGATGTAAGGACATACTCAAAAGGTGCAACTTAAGGTGAAGAACAACATGATCCTAACAACCTTGATTCATCCCGTTGATGAGTTAAACTTCATTGAGTTGCGATGTTAAATCAAGCTTAACGTGGGAGGTAACCCAAGCTAACTTTTTTTTTCTTTCTTTCTTTTAATCGTTTTGTGTTTTTAAAATTGAATTTTACTTTTAAATGTGTGTTGCAATACATGCTTCATAGACATGGATGCATATATATTATGAGAATCATAGAAATAATGTCTAAAAAAATCATAGAGAAGCATCTCTATAATAAATTTCATGAGGAACAATGTGGTACGCAAAAGGAATCACATTGTTTTGGAGTTGTGAAGGTAACTTGAACTATGCAAAGGTATGAGACCTTCTACAAGAAGTTTTTTTGGTGTTTTGATTCCATCTGCGACCATATAATGAGTCATAAAAATCTGCATATTAAACACCTATACCCATATTTTAGAGATAATTTGGTTGTACCCACCAACAAAACTTATTTTAGCCCATAGACACTCAATTTCTTTTTGATTTATTTTGTAGGGTTAGGTTAATAAAAAGTGAAAAAGTGGAGTTGTGTTATGGGGTCAGGGACCTTTTTATCACTTTAAAAACTTGGGGGATAAAATACAAGTTTTAAAAAAATTATTTTCTTCCCAACACTTCCAATATTAAATAAATTTAATTCCTCTAAAAAATAAAGTACAATCCCAATATAAAGAATATGTAATAAACTTCAGTATTAAAAAAAACCCTTTCCGAGGAAACCTCAGAAGTTCTCAGAACATCTTCTCCAATGCGGCTTTTGATCTTCCATATACCAGCTTTATCAATATCATAAACCTCCATAAAATACCTTTCTCCAAGAACCAGTCTTTCCATCTTCCATTCTTGAAACCATAAACAAACGTAAGACCCCATAATCGTTCCTGAAGATTTCAAACTAAGTGAATCAAGTCTTTTTTGTTCAATCTTCTTCCTCATGTTCAATTGAATATTGTTCAATCTTCTTCCTCTCAGATAAGTTTAATCGTATTTTCAATAAATTTTAGTCATATTTGATTTTTTTATTGCGGTAGTGTAGTGAAGTTTAGATTTTTCCTTAACCTTTTCAAAATTTGACCCTTTATAGTTCATGTTTTTTTATTCCGCATTGCTAATGACGTTTTGATTTGGATAATGCATAGAACTTTTTTGAAAAGTTTTATGTTAGTGATTTTAACATTTTTACTGTATTGTGATCGACTTTAATGGTGTTTATGTCAGTGACATTGTCAATTTTTGTTGGAATTCCTACTTGTTTTGCATGTGTTTTTACTGTAAACACTGATTGTGTTAATAGACTAGTGGTCGATATTTTGCTATGAAATATTTGTTTTTGCGTGTATATAGTACAGTATGGCTAAAACTATAAGCGGCATTGTTAAACGATCTGTTCCTAATGCTTCTAAAAATAAGAAAAGAAAGGCTAAAGAAGTTTTCAAAGCTTCAAAAAAGAAAAAAAATATTGTGGAAGAACCTGAGTCAAACTCGGATTCTGATACAATGGACGAGATTGAAAACTATCAGGATAGTAGTTCCAGTCTAGTGATGATGTTGAATCTAGTAATGAAAAAAGTGATAGTGAAGATGAGGAGAATAGTAGAGATACCCAAACTGGTGATGAGGGTGAAGACCCCCCTGTCTTTCCTAATTTGTGCAAGATATATTTCTGGTAAGTCATATGATTTAGTGACATGGATGGATGAGATAGGATTGTTTCCAGCAAAAATTTCTGTAATAGCAAGGATGATTGTTTATCGTGATTTTAGAAATCTGCTAGTTCAAGAAAAAATCTATGAAGACTTTAAAGGTACTTGTTTTGGACACCTGAGACATATTCCAGAATATTTCAAGTTCAATGGATAGATGGTCCATTATATGTTGTTGAGACGTGTGAAAAATGACAAAAAATTACATGTAATTTGGTTCTGTGTGAATGATAAGCTTGCTCGCTTTGGCTTAGGAGAATTTACATTGATTACGGGGTTGAATTGCTCAGCTACCCCCATGATGCAAAAATGAAAAAGTTATTGAAAAGGGTGAGAAATTTTATTACAAGGTGACCAAGAATAAGAACATCACTGCTAAAAACTTGATGCGTTTGATCAAGGGTGCAAAGTTGAATAAGAAGCAGAAGTTGCAGTGCTCTTTTGGTCTTGTTCGTCCACACGATGCTGCTTGCTCATGATCGATGTAAAATTGTGGATTCAAGCCACATTAAGATGGAGGATGATTTAGATTTCTTCAATAGTTATCCGTGGGGGAAAGAGAGTTTTAATTTAACCTTGATGTATCTAAAGAATAAAATTAATTTCAAGAAGCAGGGTGAAGTGTATAATGAAAGAGAAAATGCATCGTATGCTCAGTATGGCTTTTCCTGGGTATTTCTGGTACTTCTTATCAATTATGTAGTTGATTTATGATAAATTCTTATATATTTGTGTAGTATTTTATAGCATCTATTTATTTATTTGTTCTTCTATTAATTCCAGGTTTGGATATGAGGCTTTTCCTCTTCTTGAAAAGTATGTCAAGAAGTTCTTGGATTCTCCTCTACCCATTCCCCATTTACTTAGATGGCACACGGCAAAAAATGATAATAGTATTGAAGGTGATCCATTTAAGTACAAAGGAAAACGTACGAAGGTATAAATTTATTTATTATTATGTAGCAATATTTGTAAATTAGTAAATGTTGTGTAATATTTATATATGGTTTTTTGTAGATTGTGCACCCATACCTCACATCTACTATCCGTGACAAAAAAAATAATTACATGGAAACTTTAAAGCCATATATGGACGAAGTGAAGGATACAATCCTCGATGCCTTAAAGGAAAATTTGAAAGGTGTGATTGTCTTCACTTCAGCAGTAGAGAATGTGGAGGATGAGTATTTAAGTAATCACAATCCTAATCAATTATGTGAGAATACTATTTCGAGTGGACAGAAAAATATACCAAGTACTTCTAAAGATGATGATTTGTGTGAGCGTGTTGTATCCCTTGAGCAATCAATGGTGGAAATTGTTGCTTATGTACGAGAGGAGAAATTGAGAAGAACTGAAAAGAACAAGAAAAAGAAAGGTAGATAATTTATATATTATTTTTGTAAAATATTTTATGTGTATGAATTCTTAGCCACCGATCTTGCAGTAGATGATGAAGACTTGCAACACCAACAATCGATGAGATCCTTCCATTAGCTATAGCTGATGATGATTTTGTTGCAGTTGATGAATACTTTGCAGATGAAGTTGATGAAATTGTAGAAGAGATGAAGGAAGATGAGATGAAGGAAGAAGAGGAGGAGAAGATTGCAAAAAAAGAAGAGGAAAAGCTGGAAGAGAATGATAAAGATAAAGAAGAGGAAAAGCTGGAAGAGAACGATAAAGATAAAGAAGAGGAGGAGCTGGAAGAGAAGAAAACAAAAGAACATGAAGAGGAACACATAGCAAGTGGAGAAGAAGAGAAAGAACAATAAGATGAGAAGATGTTAGAGAATGAAAAAAGAGGAAAAGTTGGAAGAAAAAGGTTTGGCAATTGATGTTGCAGAAGAGGAAAAAGAAGTAGACGTGATGGGTAGTGATATGGAGCTTAATGATGAGGTTAATGGTGATGAGTAAGGCATTTGTGGTTATTTGTATTTTAAGACAGTTTTTGAAATAATTGATTTTTGAAGACAATTAGTTTTTGAGATAGTTGTTTTTCCCCTGATTTTTAAGATAATTGGTTTTGGAGATAGTTGGTTTTTGAAGTGGCTTTTAAGACAACTGGTTGTAGAAGTAGTTGTTGTCACTGTTGATCTATAACATTATCGATCAAAAATAAAAGATATAAGAGTGCAATAAATAGAGAGAAATACTTAATTTATTCAGAACTACATTCCTGTTACACATTTTTAAAAAGAAAACATAAAAAATAAACCACACAATATAAGTTTTTAGGCGTTTTTCTTTTTCTTCTGTCAAAATCAACCTTTCTTTTTGTTTATCTCTACCTATTTCAGCATCTTTTAGAAACACTTTCAAGTGATTCCTCTACTCTTTGCCTCTTTTAAAAAAAGTCAATAGCAGATCCCTATTTTCTTCAGATTTCTGTATCTTTTTTAATATTTAAAATTTGGTAACACCTTGAAAATTTGATGGGCTACTCGTTGATGATTTATTTTCAAGCCACCTAAAAAAAGAGCATATGCCAACTTCACAATTAAAGAATTGTCGACCTATCAATGTGTGACGTCCTCAACGTACCTAGATTACCACAATGACAATCGTAAGACTTTTTTGCAATGGATGTTTAAGATGCTTGAGACATTGTAAAAATGGAGGTGTTTGAGTTGTTTATGAGGGATTGCTTTCCTTTTATACAAAAAAATAATCAAATGTTACCGTTGAAAAAATAGCAGTTGAACTTTTGCTACCGTTGTAAAATTTGTATGTCGAAATATTTACTGGTTGTCAAAATATATAGACCCTTTACACAATCGATGATCTCTATGTCTGTGGTGTATGTATGAACAATGAGATTTACACTCTGACATTAGTAAGGTATATTCATGTTTATATCTATGTTTAAAAATTATCGATACTACACCTACTAGAATACGATACTTATACATAGACCAAAAATGGTAGAATTTAACAAAGACAACAATTAATTAATAATAAATTATATTTTTGAAATTTGTCCAATTAAATAAGTTTAAACAAGTCATATGATCATGTAAGGGTCCACATGAATTGGGTGTGATGATTAGAGATGTACGAGGAAGAGTTGTGGTTATATAGTCAACATCATTAGAACAATGTTTGAGAAACCATAAGTATGTTGTGAGGATGTCACTTATTCAACCACATCCTTACAACATAAGCATATGGTCATGTATATGTCTACATAAATTGGGGGTGAAAATCAACAATGTGTGGAAAGAGTTGTGGTTGAACAAGTGACATCCTCATAACATACTTATGATTTCTCAAACATTGTTCTAATGATGTTGATTGTATAACCACAAATCTTCCTTGTACATCTCTTATCACCACCCCCAATTTATGTGGACCCTTACATGATCATATGACTTTTTAAAACTTATTTAACTGGAAAAATTTCAAAATTATAATTTATTATTGTCTTTTTTAAATTCTACTAGTTTTGGTCTATATATAAATATCATATTCTAGTAGGTGCAGTATCGATAATTCTTTAATATAGATATAAATTCGAATAAACCTTACTAATATTAGACTGTAAATCTCATTGGTCATACATACACCACACACATAGAGATCATCGATTGTATGAAGGTCTATATATTTCGACAACTAGTAAATATTGCGATATACAAATTTTACAACGGTAACAAAAGTTTAAATTGTTACTTTTTCAACGGTAACATCTGATTTTTTGATAATTCTTTAAGGGGTCTTTTGGTAGAGTGTATATTCAAATAATGTTTGTATTATTCATTTTTGGATTAGTTATACTTAGATTATTTCTTATGGATAGTTTGATTTGACGCATTAAAAATTACATGCATGATAATAATAATACACATGCATTATAATACACAACTTAAGATCATGACAATTTTTTAGAGCACTTCCTTCATTAATCATACTAATTCTTGCATTAAAATCATTGCATCACGAATATCATGAGTTTTCATATATTAATAATACACAACTTAATATACAACGAGTGGACTTGATAATTAACATTAATAGATAGCATACAAAATGTTTGTCAACTTTTGATTGATCTATATTAGATCATGAATAATTTCGATAATAACTGACACTAAATTGACCAAAATGATGGCAACCAAAAAACAAGAGCTTGATTACAAAAACAAATTCAATCAAGCTTGTTTAGGATTTGTTGTTTTTCATACCTGTGGTTCTCTTGTGTCCGGTTCTATTTCAAATTGAACATTTGTTCCTTCTCTTGCTCTTGAAATTCTCACCGACGCCCTTGACACATTTTCTTTTTTTCTTCCAAGCTTGGTATCGACAAGAGGTGGAAGAATCCTCACATTAAAAAATTCTTTTGGCACACACCATTCTGAATCGAGAGGGACAACAGTATAGAATCCATGTATGAAAGAAGGTATGCTTCAACTTTATACAAAGGCGAAGAGTACTCATAAATTCTCATACCATACTCATTGTCATGCTTCGATCGCAAAGCGGCCATCGCGTGAGTACAAGGTATCTTGATCAAGTCATATTCCCTACAAGAACATGACTTTTCCAATAGGTTCACCTTGGCTGTAACACCTGCATCGAACACGATACTTGATTATCGTCCATGGTTACGTTCTCCACATACAAGGAGTCGCCATCGATCAGTTTTTTTCTTGTGATGTTTTGGCAGCCAGGACCATTTCATTACCCATTAATTTGAGGATATATACATGCCTCTCCCTGAACAATTATCCAAACCTCTTAGCAATCAAATTAAATATAGATGCCACATGATACTGTCTTTCGTCTATCAACATAGCATTTAGTGACTCGGTAATATTTGTGGTCATCACATCATATCTATTGCCAGAGAAATGTGCCTTGCTCCACTTCTCAAAATCAATAACATGCTCAAGGATGACGACTGCCGCGGGGAATTTGTTCTTTGAATTCTATAAAATAATTGTTAAACTCCTCCAAAGAATAAGCCTTTCTTGCATTGTAGTAAAGATAGAGGGAATCTCCACAATGATGATTTATGCGGAGACTTTCACTGAAGTGTCTCATACAATATCCATGGTGAGTATAATTGTAAATGTTCACAATACCGTTGGTATGCTCTTGTGCCTATAAGAGATAAAGCACAAATCTAGTTCATCGACCACAATCTCCTTCAACTTCTCAAAGAAGAATGTCCAAGATGCATCATTCTCTTTGTCCACGATACAAAAGGCAATTGGATAAACATGATTCTCTGTATCTTGTACAATATTTCTCAACAACACGCCCTCATATTTACCATGTAAATGAGTGTTGTCGATCGCAATTACCATTCTCATGTGGCCAAATCCCCTAATGCAAGCACCGAAGGCCAAGAAATAATACATAAACCTATTACTATCCTTGTTTACCATTATACTATAGATAGAACCAACATTAAGAGTCTCGAACATGTAGGAAAAAGCTGGTAAGCATGAATATCCGTTCTTCGCTGTCCCTCAGACCATTTTCTTGGCAACCACACCTCCTTCAAACATTTCCTATAGCTTGGAATACAACGAAAAGATTTAAACGTTGCCCTTTGAATCTCTTTAACATTTGGATCCTTATCACGGTACATATTTATACAAAGTGAAGCAATGAATTTGATTGAAATTTTTCCATGGCTACTATTGGCATGTTCAATGCCATAACTGTGATTGCCAATGTACTTGTAGATACGAAATCTATCTGAACACTCATATTTCCTCACGCGCAACATCTATGCACAATTGTGAGATATACATTTCACCTTTAGGTATTTAGTACAACTCTTCACAGTAGCAAAATCAAAAGACTTCGTTGCCGCCGCTTCGGCTAATAACAATTGCACCTCATTCTTGTTACTAAAAGTTTGATTTATGCATAAATTAGTTCTATTGGAGAAGGAATGGTTGGATTGTGATCCCAATTCATGTTCTCCCTATAAATTTCTTCACAACATTCGGGTTCGGGATCTTCCGCATCTATTGGCTGATTTTACATATTAATTGAATCATCATGTATATTCATTGAATGATCACCCAAGCTCTCATTTGAATTATCACCTAAGCTTTTTTTTAAATGATCACCCAAAGTTTCGTTTCCAATCAAATCATTGTGGTCATTAAATGAATTTGTTGGTTCAATTAGAGGCCTTGCATTGACGTTTATCCTCAATGTAGGCCTAAAGTGTAACACCCTAGAATTTTTTTCAAACTGAGACTTGAACCATCCTTCGTTGTGAGTAGGATTTACTGAGGAAATTTAAATTTCTTGAGTGTTAAGTTCACTAGATGTAGCACCTTGAGTTACAAGAAGAACTAAAGAGAGTTCATTCAAGTCATTCCTAAGTTCCTTTAAGTTTTGGGTCAACTTAAAACGTACATGATGATTTAAGTGGTCTACAAGGTATCCACTGAAAGTTCTTTGAATTATCTTTCCAAATCCACTGAGTTTGCTAAGTTTCGAGGTCGGATGAGTGAGATATACCCTTTTGAAGTCAGGCTGTCCAAATAAGGAAAGCTACCCGAAAATAGTAAGGGGTATTTTGGTCTTTTCCTTACCCAATCAGATTTAATTCGTTTTTAGTAAGGTTTTAAGGGTATAATCCTTTTAGGTTCAGTTTTATAATCCTAATATATGCCTAGGGTTTTAGTTGAGAGTTCAAGAAGAGAAAAGAAGAGAAAAAAGGAGAAAGAGGAGAGGATCAAAGCGTTCGTTGAAGTTCGTGAGTTTTGTTGCAGAATTTTTGCCATGGGTTTAATACATAAGAGGTATGTAAGCTTAAATAGTGTTGGGTTTGTTCACCCACATGGCAATCATGTTATTTTCAGCGCAATTTCATTCTTGAAGTTGGAAAATTAGAGTTTTTGATGAGTTCTTGATAAGTGTTCTTGAAGTTCAACCTAAATCTTATTTTGTTGGGGTTTTGATGATTTCGTGATATTAAAGTGAGTGTTTTGAGGGCTGTAATTAGTAGATTAGAGTGTACTTATGTTAACTAGTTTAATCCAAGTGATTGGGGAAGAAACTGTTCGATTCTAGGCGAGTTAGGGTGAAAAAATGAGCAAAGAAATTCGTCGGGTTTTCTGGGTTGGGGCCTGGCGCACCGTGCCAGCCAGTGCTCACCAAAAGGGCAACATTTAGACAGAATGGTAACTCCGTGAAATTTTAAGCAGGAAGGCGCATTGTCATATGTACCTTACACGGCGCAAGGCGACAATGTCCATGTAAGGTGCATGGAGCTTGCGCCTTGCTTTCTTTTTTTTTTGTCAAAAGTTGTTCAACTAAGGCACATAGTTTGCTTTTTTTTTTTTTTTTTTTTTACATGCCTTTAGATTTTACTTTAAAATTTTAAAGAAAATAAGTAGAAATATTGTAGTGTTTTTGTTTAATATTTTGAAAATGTTTGAAACATATTTTTAAGAAATAAGTAGAAATATTTGTTTGCATAAAATGTACGGTTTGCTTTTTAAATGAATTATTTTTTAAATAATACTTCTCAGTCCCTCTAGATCATATTAAGTAAATTGCTGGAGCATGACACCTCCTTAAGAAAAATATTTAAGCACATAAATCGAAATACTACTTTCTACTATAACACTTTTGATTATTTCCAAAATTATTCTCTTAGAAAATGTATTGTAGTTAAAAATATTGTTAAATGGATGCTAAATTTAATTATTACATAATAATCTATATTATTTTTAAAAAATAATTTGAAATGTAATGTAAAATATTTATAGAATATATTTATATTATTTAATATTTTCACTTGTATATTCATTTTACTTCAATTTATATTAGATTGTTATAATTTGAGAGATTAAAATTTCTTTTTACTATGACTCTCATATATTTCAGGTAAGTTATATGTTTTACTTTTTAGTTTTTGGTATGTAAAAAATATATATTTAATTTTTGAAATATGTGTGGATGGGCTGTTATGTATTAGTGAATCGTATTGTATTATACTGTTTAAATAAATACAATGTTTGAATAGATTATATTATTCTTTATCGTTATATAATATCACACATTAACATTTTGAATGATTAACCTTAAAAAAAATAAGAATAAAATATTAAGGTAGTAATACATATGATATAATACAATTCAAGTTACAATAAAAATAAACATAAAATTTAACATAATATTTAAATTAATAGTTATACAATATAATAAATAAGAATCATCCAAAAAGGTACAAAATTAAGTAACATTCCTGCACCTTAGTTGAACAAACTCTGACAAAAAATAGAAAGCAAGGTGCAGGCTCCATGCGCCTTACAAGGATATTCTCGCCTTGCACCTTGTAAGGCACATGGGACACTGATGTTTGCAAAATCAAGACACAACTTCCAATGCATGTGTCTATGATCGTACAATAGTAAAGTAACCCAATTAAGGGTTGGGGTCGAATCCCAAGGGAGTGGGCTTGAGAATTAATAGAAAAATAAAATTAAGTTCTAGTTAGTCATAGCTAAAAACATTATCGAATATAAACATGCTAAATCTAAGAGGTGACGCAAGCGTCAATTATCAATGGGGGTTTGTGACAAGTAAGCAAAAACATCAAAAATGCAAAGAGTACTAATCAAGGAGATGGAATTCTTGGGATGTGATAGGAATACGGGTTACACTAGACTATTGGGTACATGCTTTTGATAGTAAATCCGTTGAGTATTTTTGACTATGCTAGACTATAGTGGGGGTAAATTCTCTCTCGAGCAACTTACCCTTAATCGAATGGGTTCCTCTCGGACACCCACTTGCCGCATGAAGAACAACCTCCGCCTTAGCCCACTCACTCTCTCGAGCAGAGTGTGTGGGAGAAGGACTAACTCTCTCAAGCTGAACCTCATGTCGACCCACTCCCACCAGCCATCAATTTAGTAGTCTTAGTTTTACGACCTCTCTCTCGAGCAAGCCAAAAACACAAAGGTGAAATCGTATTCGGAACTACAATTTCATTATGTTCCACCACAACTACTAAATGAAATAACATTTACACAAAAAATAAACCATCAACAAGCAAGACCCAATAGATAATCAAACTTATATTCACAAAATCACACCCCAAGAATTGGGGGTTTAGCTACACATGTAAAAGAGGTAAAAATGTATACCAATCTCAGTTTCAATCAATGGGTATGCAGTATTAAGTCTTAGAACAAGTAAAGAGTGAAGAATCCATAAGACCCAAGTTCAAAATCTTAGAGTTGAAACCCTTTGAATCTTCAAGTTCTTCAAAACCCTCTCCAAGCTTAGAGAGAATATTCTCAGTCTGATATTAAAATTAATAATAAAACTTGATAATAATAATTTCTACTCTGATTCTAAGCTACAAAACTTCAACTAGTATTTATAGTTTTTAGGAATCTGTGCTGCAGCGGATCATTCGACGTCGTTAGTCGAGATCGTCGATCAACTCGGTGATCCACCCTTTGGTAGGTTTCATCGCCATCTTGCTCTATCCTTCAGCATCGTCGTGTTTTGGATCATTGGGCGACATAGTACTGCTTCACAAAACTTCTCGGTGACACGCCGACTGCTCATTTTCACCACCAATTTGATCCTTTCTTTCAGGGCTCAGCACACTGGAACTAAAGGCGAGGATAAGACCTTTTGGCAATTTGCCGAATGGTTTCGGCGATTCTCAGATCTTCATTTCTTCGTTCTTTTAGTTGCCTTTGTTCCTTTTTTTCTAAGTAGTGTCCATGCTTTCCCTCAAACTCCAAATACCTGAAACTTGAGGGTTTTCATCAGATATTGAGATAAAATATGCATTTGAGGACATTATTTCTATCAAAATATAGCCCTAAATGAGTCCAATTTGAGGACTCATTAGACCCTTACAAGGACATTGTCGCCTTGCGCCTTGTAAGGCACATGGGACACTACACCTTCTCGCTTAAAATCTCACGGAGTTACCCTTCCATCCAAATGTTGCCATTTTGGTTTCAACCTTATTTGTTTGTTGCCCTTTTGAAAATTTCACTCAATTTTTTATCCTTTTGGATCCGGACTCTTATCTATTATCTCTCTGACTTGACATATATGTTTCCTTTTTTACTCTTTGTTATCATGAATGCACAATCACCCCTATTACCTAAGTCTACTTTCTAGGTGTGACTGAATTATTGGTATTGGCATGCTACTAAATAATAACTGAACATTCTATATAATGAAAGCACAAGCTTTAACTTAAGTAAATAAAACATGGTTAAATGTAAGACACAAAGAAATAAGAGCCTGTTTAGATTGACTTATTTAAAGTGCTTTAAAGAGACAGAGAAGAACTGGACGTAGATGAACTTATGTGTATTGATTAATGTATTGGCCTTTTATATAACCAGTGTATTACATACAAGGCTGAGAATAAAATAACAACTTAGAGAAACCTACGTAATTACACTTCTAAAGATAAAAAGGCTGATAAGCAAAATAAAAAGAGTCCTATAAGTAAGAAGAGTCCTAAAGGTAACAAGAGTCTTAGATGCTAGCCGTTATTACGCCCCCGCAAGTTGGCATCAAGGTTCACTACGCCCAACATAGAGAAATGGTTACCAAAAATTGCATGCGGAAGAGGCTTTGTAAGAAGATCTGCAACTTGATAAGCAATATGTAAATGGGCAACTTCAAGTTGTTTGCGCTCAACCTACTCACGGACAAAATGGAGGTCGATTTCCACAAGCTTCATGCGGCTATGGAAACATGATTCGCACAAATATAAGTGGTGTTGATATTGTCATAGCAGTTAGAGGAAACTGAATCTCTTGAAGAAGATGGTGTGCCAGTTAGTTTCAGAAACAGTAGCAGCAATTGCATGATATTTTGCCTCTGTAGATGAACGAGAAACTGAACGTTGCTTTTTTGAAGACCATGAAATAGGGGAACTTTAAAGATATATAACATAACCAGTGGTCGATGTGCGTTCATGAGGATCCCCTGCCCAGTCCGAGTCAGAGTACGTGAGCAACATACGATCAGTTTCATTGGCAATGAGCACACCAAAAGAGGTAGTTGAATGGAGATATCGGAGAAGTCGTTTAAGAGCAACCCAATGAGACATAAATGGTTGATGCATAGCTTGGGACAACTTGCTGACAACAAAAGATATGTTTGGACGCGTGAATGAAAGGTAATGAAGTTTCCAATAATGTGCCGATATAAGGAACCATCAACTAGATGATCATCAGGCGATGGATCAAAAACTATAGTAGATTCCATAGGTGTGGAAACACCTTTGCAATTATCCATAGCTACTTCATGTAGGAGAACCATAGTGTACTTATGTTATGAGAGAGCAGAAGACCAACAGAAGAACGAATTGTAACACCCCTAAATACTAACCAAAAGTCGGTTGTCGATACACTATTGTTTAATTACTACAAATGTTTTATTCTCATTTTGGAAACTTGAAATTTTATGATATTTGCAGACTTGCTTAACATAATTGTAATCGTAATTTAAGGTATTGTATTGGGATATTTATGTAATTTTCTAATTGGAATTATTTATAACTTGGAAGGGAGGTGAGATATATACATATTGGGATATATGTATACTTTTGGGCAGCAAACTTTTTACTTTTGGGCAGCCAACTCTGACTTTTGGCTACAACTAGTAAGTGATAAACATCACTTGGATAATATATATTTTCACACCTCCTCTATAAGAATTGGGGGTTCCTTAACTCTAAGAGAGGGGTAGAACTTCCTCTAACGATATTACTCACAAAATTTCAAGAAAATCTTGGTCCTTTTGGCTGGAATTCGAGACACACCCTTCTCTTTGGTAAGTGATGAAATATGTTTCTGAGCTGGGTAGTGTTTGATAGTGTATGCGTATCTCATTCTATATAACTTCGTTTACAGTGAATAGATATGATTTGGAAATCTAATTCATATACCTGCAACTCTTTTGTTTATGTAAAAATCTAATTTATCTGTTATGGATTCGGAATATGGGACGCAACTTAGGGAAAGTTCTGTCCAGATTTCGGAAATTGAAATCCTGTATGCTCAACTGTTAGTGTTTTGAATATATATTTTTGTACAAAATATATTTTGTGGTGATTCTTGTTTATTTGCAACCTTTAGAGATGTACCTACATCTTTCATGAAGGATATAAAGTCTAGTTTTGCGTTTTTCCTTTAAAAATCTAAGTTGCGACTTGAGGTACCAGGCTGGACAGATTCACTGTTTTGGGAGCATAGTTGTATTTGTACATGCTAGGCTTACTTGTGATGATGATCCTGTTTTACGTCAACATTATTGAGCTAATAGAAGTTAAAGAAGTTATTTAATCGTATTTTTAAGGCTATATATACTCGTGTACAAGTTGAGAACCTTGATACGTTGGTCGGGCTACGGTTTGAATTCTTGAAGTTTTGTTGGACTGTTTCTATACTAAAGCTCGAGGATTGGGTATAAACTTGTGCTTGCACCCTTGTTATCTGCTTGTATATTTGAAGGGTTATTCGATACCTTAGTTACTTCTTGTCACATTGTATTGTCGTATTGATATTCTCTGAGACTTTCAAGACACTTGCGTAACTCGCCCACTTGTACGGATTGCTTGATCACTTGGAATTCTTGTTGGGACTTTGTCCCTCTTGTGGATTTGATTTTGTTATTATTGGCATGCCTATCGATTCAGATTATTTGCCATCTTGACTCTGGATTTTTGGTTTGTCATAAGTATAAAAGTTGTCCATTTTAAGTACGAACTAGGAAGCCATTTTTAATATGGTTCTTGATTCTCTTGGTTATTGGGCTTCGGTCCTTCTTGATACTTGGTTATGATGGGTGTGACGGTATGATATATATATTGGGCGAGCCTTGGTATTGGATCTCTTGGGAAATGGTGCTATGAGCTGAGGTGTCAAAGAGTGTTTAGGTGTCAAAGAGTCTACAATTTCCTTATCAATCAAGCATTCACAAGAATGTACCACTACAGATTATGGCCTAAATAGCAAGTATCACACCACTAAAAAGGGTATTTTCTTTTATCTCAAAAAAAATTTAAAGAAAATTTATTCCTAAAAAATATAAAAGACACTCGGTTCAAAGGGACTATCCTCAGGAAAAGAACCGAAAACAAAAGCCAAGGAACCCATCCTAAAAAAAAAAACTAATAAAACAGTAAAAACTAGGAATTCATTCCTCCACCCCACACTTAAAATATGCTATGTCCCCAAAGCATCAAATAAAATTTAAAACAAGGGTTAGAAAAACTCCCTAAGGCCTCATGACCTAGCTACTAGCATGTTCTCTTTATTTTCATCAAGGGTCGAATGCACCTCACACTTAAGCTCAAACATACTTCTTTGCTTCATTTTTTTTTCTTTTTTTTGGGTACTCCGACTTCCCCTAATCTGCAAAAACAAGACAAAAAAATTGACACTAATAAAATAAAAATAAAATAATAAGTTACACTACTAATTGGGTTGCCTCCTAATAAGCGCTTAATTTAACGTCGCGGCACGACGCAGACACATTAGTTACTCAGATTCCATCTCCTTGACTTCGTGTACTTGGCATACACTAGAGTTGAAACCTGTAGAAAACAAAAACAAAACAAAAAAAATGTAAAATTGGGAAATAATTGACTAAAGTTCAATATTGTAGTTACACTTAATCTAAATACAAAATTCCCCGGCAGCGGCGCCAAAATTTGATACGCTCAAATTACACCTCTTTTCAGAAGCATTAGTGATCGTTATCAAGTAAATAACCCAACTTGTAGGTTGGGGTCGATCCCACGAGGAAAATGATTTATACTTAACTTTAACCAACAATTATATTCGTTTAGTCAAATTACTTCCAGAAACAAATAATTAAAGGGGGAGATTTGTGAAACAAATGGTAAGAATTCAGTAAGTAATCAGTAAACAAAAGTCAGTTTCGGTTGTTATCAAGATGAGAGAATTAACTAGGGTATACGTGTTCCCCACAAGCTCATAACGCAGTAATCCTAGTAATAACAATCCTTTCCTAGTGTACTACATGCAAAGTAATAAGTTAGGTATCTCTAAATCCTTGGTCCGGCATCTAGAGAATTTCACCCCGCACCTTGGTCCGGCTACGTGTGTATAATTTACTAACCCTTACCTATACCTCATATTAGACATCACATCGATGTTTG
>JAJOOS010001969.1:0-40711 GCA_029582725.1 Solanum chiquidenum
CATTGAATAGTTATTTTTCTTTTTTTTTAAAATGTATTTTTGTTCTCCTTATTTTTCTCAAACACACGTTCTAAAAAATTTATTGTTTTATTATCCCTATTTTATCTCTTTTTTTATTTTGTCAACACTATTAAAATAGAGTTCTTCTCTTTTTTGTCTCCTTTTTCTCTTTTTAGAATTCTTTTCATACGTAATTCTCTCCCTAATTTCAATTCTTCTCCTTAATTCAATCTGTTTATGTAAATCAGATATAACAATATATTTTTTCATGGATACTTCTAAAAATCATCTTTATATATAATCTTGCTTTTGTCAAATTAATTGTTGAATTTCATGATTTGTAGAATTGAAGTTTTTTCAAGAGAATCTTCAATTGAGCCCAATTTAATCTCTAATTTCAACCCATTTTAAGACTTTTTATTTGCATTGATGTAATGTATGTTCCTATATTGAAGGTATGAATTACTATCTATTTTGTATCTTTTAGGATTTATCTATCCATTTGTAACTTTATTTTTAAATTTGTCTCGAGTTGAAATTCAAATTGTGTTATAAAACTTAAATAACAATATATTAAAATTATTGAGATTAAGCGGGTCAAGACCCAACCCGTTTTAAGCCCATTTGAGACCAATCCATTTGAGTTCAAAGTAAACTTGAGCGGGTCAAGACACAACCCAATTTATATTTCAATCCATTTTTAATATTTTTAATTTCAACTCAACCCGCCCATTTGACACATCTAGTATGATATGGTATATGATATATATTTTATTTTATTTTTGTATTTGATACGATATTTGGTACTTGACGCTCATAAAATTTTACTCATTTCGTCCCATTTTAGGTGACATTTTTTAAAGTAAAAAGATGGAGAAATAAAGAATGTTATAAGTAAAATGTCATTTATTTTAAAAATCAAATCAAACTTTGTCTAGCAAAATTACCAATAAGCAGTTCATCTGATGTTTGTCATTTACATGTAATTGTCGTGCTTTTATCGTTGTGATTCTTTTACTGTAGTTTTGTGAAAAATCAACTTTCACTTCAATGAATGATTGGTTTGAAGTTTAAATATGGAAATGAGAAATAGTATTTAACTGTTGAATTTAATGAAAGTTTGAAGGTTATCTTATCATTCATTGAATTCACCCTTCTTCAAAGTGTACATAATTGTTGACAATGAAAAATTTGGTTCGATAATTTAAAATTTTAAATATGGCAACAATTATTTATAGTTTTTCTTTTGAATTTCTATTTTAAATGATTTGTGTATTAAAAAATTTATGTGCCTAACGTGACACCTAACATTTTTTAAAATTACAAATTTAATTTTTTAAAATTGGTAATTTTTTTTTTTTGTGGTGCTGACATGTGACACTTTTTGCATCTCATATTATATATTGGTAGTTCTTTTTAATTTATTTTTTAAAAAAATTAGTAATTTTATTTTTTGTGGTGCTGACACGTGACACTTTTTGCATCTCCTATTATATATAGATAGATATATAGATGATTGTAGTTACTATTTTTTTTATAATTATTATATCCTAATATAATTTGTGCGCAACTCAACTACTTTTATAAAATATCTATTACCACCTACTAAATATAAATATAGTACTCTGTGTAATTTCTAAATATATGGATTTTATTTTATTTTAAAATATATAGAAGTTTTATATTTGAATCACATCAAACATTCTTTAGTTTAACTATACTCTAAATTAAGCCAAATAAATTGATATTGTAACATAAATACATATTATCTGTTTATTGACATTACACAAACAAATAAAAACTGAAAAAGCAATGAAGAGGAGAGTGGCAAGCATAGGAAAAGAAGAATGAACATATGATAAGGCGTTCATACTATACATTTTAGATTCAATTTTATTGTTGTTGTTGTATATCTACTTAAGCATCTATTAGATAGTTAAATTAATTTATTGAATTCATATAATTAAATGAATTGACATATTTTAAGTAGTTAACTTATATATATATTGGACTCTTAAAAAGTTTTCTCTAAAATTTGAATAAAAAATGCTTGATAAAATTATGTTATCATACGTTCACATGTTCAATCCAAATAAGTACTAGTGATTCAATATCTCAATGAAATTTTAGGGATAAGGTACAAGTACTCCTAGACTATAATCGAAATCTCAGAGACACATCTTAATTAAACTAAAGTCCTATTACCCCTAAACCAATTTTTTTGTAATTTTATACACAATTTTGGCTTACGTGACATCCAAATATCTCCCATGCACCTCAAGCTAAAAGGTGTATAAAATTACAAAAAATGAGTTCAGCGGTAATAGGACCTTAGTTTAGTTAAGGTGTGTCTCTGAGATTTTGGTGATAGTCTAGGGGTAATTGTGTCTTATCCCGAAATTCTATGACAAACTTAAGCCATTTATTTAGCCAAAAAAGTAAATTAGAAATAAAATAAGGAAGAGAAAAAAAATAAATTTTATGAAATAACATTCCATGGGTATAGTTTACATAATTACATTTCATGGGTATAGTTTAGTTTGTTATGTACCATTAAATTTGAATAAAACATTTTTTTTGTTTTTAATTTATACAAAATTTTATTTTTTCAGTTAATGGTAACAGTAGCACTAAATACGGTAACAATAAATTTACATAATCCCATGATTTAAGCTAAACGTTCAAAATCAAATATTTTTCCAAAAAAGAATTTTGCAGCGATAGAAAGACAGTACCAACTTGTTTCTGCGCATCACTGAAGCATCATATTAATCAATTTTTTGATATATTCAACGACATGCAATGTTTCATTGAAGGAAACTTCATGTTTTGAACTGCAATATATTATACAATTGTTTAGTATATTGGAAATACTGAAATTATGAAGTAATTTTTTCTGTTGTGTCGATTTTGATGGTATAAAAAAGTAATTATCAATTTTCCCTTGTTTATACAAACTTAGATTTATGTGCCGTCGATTGTGTGTTATCAATTGTATATATGGCCATCGTAATATGGTAATTGTATATATGATAATCTGGCTTATTTCAGAAAAAAAAGGTTTGAAGTAGTTTTGTATACGGTATTTTGTATGTTGTAGTACTTATATACAAATTATTGAAGTTATGCATATGTTGAGATGTATATTAATGTAGTATTTACAAAGTCGTATGGGACAATTATATACATTTATGAAATTGAGTAAATTGTTTTAGTTTTGTATCTGTAATATATTTGTATATGAGCATATGTAAATGAGTGTAATTTTTTTTTGTTGTATAAAATTCATATGTCAATTGTATATACGATATTCATGCATGATTTGATAAAAAAAATGTGTTGTAATTAATTAATTGTTGTTGTAATATCTTTGTATATATGTTTGCGTAAGGTTTGTATATTGTATCATGTGCATCCTTAATTTTGTATATGTATTATATATGTATATGAGAATATGTGAAGTGATTAAACAGTTTGTAAATTCTACAGAAAATGTCTTCATTGGCTATTTTGATTATGCACTCTGGAAAATGGGACGATACAAATTGTTACGTTGATTATACTATAGAGGGTATAGTGTTTAAGGAACAAGCAACGTTTCTTGAGTTTTATACAACAATTGCGACACAGATTGATGTTGATGTGAATAAGAAGATATTGAAGATTGAGTATAAGGTTGAAGAAGTATACGCAATGACATGGGTGTTAGGGTGTAAGTAATGCTTAAAAAAGCTAACACTAATTTTAACAAATTTCCAATTTGTATAACTGTTTTGGATTTCTGTAATAGACAGAATCATCTGTGTCAAAGTTCATCAGATGGAGAGATAGGGGTGTTGGCAACAGTTGCAGAAAATGGTTCACAGAGTATGACTGTTGTAGAATTGGAAGAAACAAATGTTGCATTTGTATCGATGGATACAACTGGGGTGATTTCAGATACATCTAACAAACATGTTGAAGTTGATCAAGTATATAAGGACAACTCAATTTTGAAAGCAGTTATGGAAAAATATGCGATTGCAAAGAGGTTTCAGTACAGAACTGCTAGGTCAAATTCAATCAGGTAATGCATTTCGAATACCGTCTTTTAAAATGTATGAATTATTTTATTGTATAATATAAAATAAATTTGTTCAAAATTTATTTTATGTATGAAATATTTTAATGTTAAAATGTATAAATTACTTTTTTGTATAATATAAAATAAATTTGTATATTATATATATATTGATTAAATGTGATGAAACTATCATGTAGTTATACACTGGAATGTTATTATGAGGGAAGTGAATAGTTAATGAAGGCATCGAATATCAACAAATCTGGAATGTTCAGAATTCGAGCATTCAACACAGAGCATACATGTCCTTTAAAGGATAGAGTTTATTCACAAAGACAGGCAATTAACAATTTGATTGGAGGGATTGTGAAACCTAAATTGGTATATCACAAGCGTAAATATACATCATCTGACATTACAATGGATGTTAAGATTGATCTTGGAGTTGATGTTAACTATATGTTGGCTTGGAGGGCCAAAGAGAAAGCTTTGAAATCTTTGAGGGGTACACCAGCTGGATCGTATGCAAAATTACCTGCTTATTTATATATGATGGATATCACTTACCCTGGATCTCATATACGTATGAAAAAGAGTATTAATAATGAGTTCTTGTATCTATTTGTTGCATTGAATACATTTATACATGGATTTATGCACTGTAGAGCAGTAGTTGTGGTGGATGGTAGTCACCTGAGAGGACCATATAATAGGACATTTGTGGCAGCAAGCACGACAGATGGCGCAGGTATATACATAAATTAATGTATATGTATATACGTGAATGTTTGTATATGTACGGTTTAGTATACATATTTTTTATGAAAAAAATTGTATATTGGTATAATTGTTGGACATATATTTCCACTGGCGTATGGTATTATTGATTCAGAGAATGATGTTGCTTGGACATGGTTTTTTGAGCAGCTTAAAGAAGCATATGGCGAGAGGAGTAATATGTGTGTTGTGACAGATAGAAATGAGAGCATTATAAAGGTTGTTACAAAAGTATATGATAATATACCACATTACGCTTGTATGTAGCAGTTATGGAATAATGTTCAAAAAAAGTTTAGAAAATCTCATGAGAAGTTAACTGGTGTATTATATACAATGGCAAAGGCTTGCATGCAAAATGAATTTGATATGCTAATGGATACAGTAGAGAAGGTAGATATAAGAGTTAAAGAATATTTGGAGTTAGCTGGATATGATAAGTGGGCTCGGTGTTATGCACAAGTCCATAGAGGATGGCACAGGACATCGAATATTGCTGAGAGTATAAATATTGCACTTGTTTCAGCGAGGAAATTGCCTATCTTTGAATTTATAGAAGAGGTGAGGCTAATGTTTGAAAGATGGAATCATGACTACAAGAAGGAGGCAACATGCACATTTACACCATTGGTGAGAAAATATCATGAAATACTAACAGACAATGAAGCAATGAGCCCAAGAATGACGGTAATATTTATGAATAATTGTATAATTAGTAATGCATAAATAATTTATTGTATATTACATATTAGTATATATTGATTATTTTTTATTTTCTTTGTATATATGAGCAGGTTGTATCGTCGACTGAATATGTGCACAATGTTAATGATGATGAAAGATATTATGCAATTTGTCTTAGGAAAAAAACTTGCACCTGTGGGAGATTTCAATATGAGGAAATACCTTGTGAACATGCTTGGGTTGTATTGAAGTGTAAAACCCTACCACCAGATGACTATTGCTCTGATTTATACAAACCGAAGACTATATTGAAGACCTATAATATGCCTATACATCTTTTACCGAATGTAACTGAATGGGTGATTTCAAAAAACATATATGCTGATGAAGTATTACCTCCGAAATTTAAAAGACCTCCTGGCAGGCCAAAGAATAAGCCTCGCAAAAAAACAACAAGAGAGTTATTAAGGACTAAGGGGAAAAATACATGCAGCACTTGTGGAATAACAGGTCACAATAGGCGTTCATGTAGAAATAAGCCACAAGATGCTTAGGGTTTAATAACTTTTTTTATGCAATGGAATTGGAGAATCTATGTGAATACATTTTAGTTTTATACAAACTGTTTTGACGTGCTTAAATCTGTTGATTTATGACTTAAATTGCATATTATCTTTCTATATTCGGTTTGGTATACTTCGATGAATTTCCTCTATTGAATCATGTGATTAATAAGTAATATTTTGTTAATTTTACAACTATTACATACAAGAAGTATGTGTGTATACTAAACTCTTTAATGTACACAAAGTTTATATACAAAAATAATTAAAATGAATATATATTGTTAGTTTATTGTACCAAAATATTTAAGTAATTATTGTATACATATACAGGTAACTATATATGTATAATGAGTAATAAGAACCAATATATAACTTGGTTATACGGATACCTCAAGCAGGTTTGTATATATAAACTTAGATGCAAAAAAATGTGATGAGAAAAGATATAAAGTAACACTTGAAGTTGTTCCGAATTTTCAAAAAAACATCTTAATTATGTGAGTGCCCTATTACCCCCTTAAACTATTTTGAATTGATATTTTTACATCATTTTTCGACCAGTCCCAAATTTTAAAAAATAAGTGTTGTCACACACCAATCATTACGCGACATGTGTTTACTTAATTTAAATATTCTTTTTCATTTTAAGTTTTTCTTTATTCTTGTTTTCTCTCTCTTACTTTTTAACTTATTTTATTTTTTATTACTTTAAAAATAATTTCATCTTAATTTTCACTTTACCTTCCACCCTCACCTCACCCCCACTTCAAGCTAATCCCTTCCCACAACAACCAAATTCATGTTGAGTTTAATCCAAGAGTACATAAGACTTTGAATACTAGAGATATCTTTGTTCATATCGACAATGTTGCTCCAACAATTTTGATCAAGCTAGCATTTGAAGCATTTGTTTATAATGATTCCGAAATTTCAAATCAAGATATATGGGTTTACCAAATTGTTCGAAATGTAAAAAACTATTAAAATAAAATTTTAAAATTGAAGAGAGTTAAACTAATAGTAGTAAAAGAAGAAGGATGGAGCTATGGTAAATTGGTGACATTGAAAGTGAGGAGTTTTAATGAAGATGACAATGAATTTTTGAAAAAGAAAGAAGAGAAAATAATAAAGAAAAAAAAAGATAAAATAATAAGAAAAATAAGAAATTATATTTTATAATAAAATACTTGTAAAAATAAAATTATATTTTTTATTTTAGGTTGTTCATGTTCTTTATGGAGAGAGTGCATACACTCTCTATGCCAAGTGGACATAAAATGAAGTAATAATATCAGTTCAAGATTGTTTAGTGAGGTAATAGGACACTCGCATAGTTAAGGTATTTTTTTGAAAATTTAATACAACTCAAGTGTCACTTTATGTCTTTTCTCAAATGTGATTTAAAACAAACTATTATACAAATAATTTGTATATGTATAAATAAAAATAATTGTACCAATTTGTTTAAAGTAATTACTTATATACCTATATAACTAGTAGTATATTATAAATAACAATATGATTATATCTCTTGAATATATAGATATACAAATACTTCGAGCAGTTTTGTATATAATAACTCGATATACAAATAACTATATACGTAATATTCCATTATTATAATAACAAAGAGGTCCAAATTTTATAATATACGAATGTGTTGTTTTAACACTGTCTAAATTCATTGTTCTAACAAATTGTTTTAGTGAAAAATTATTAAATCTGTTTGTATATTAATGTATGTAATGTGAATGCATATATACACTAAAAAAGAAAAAAGATAGTGTAATATATTTGTATAACATCAAAATGATCGTTCAAAAAATAGAATCATATTACGAGTTAGTTAAAACTTAACTTAAGCCAAAAATTGAATCTGTCCACTTAACAAAAAACATGTTACGAATATGGTAAAAAGCTATTGGATTGTAATCCTTTTGGTACTGTTGTTTTCTGTGCGATTCCTAACTGGCTTCAAAGGCGCTTCACTATCACTGATAGCTCCAGCTTGTAACTTTTGAATGTCGTAATTCCACAGCAATGAAACATATCTGATACGAACTTCTTCTGGGTCTAAATCTGCTGGAATGTCTTTCCCCTCACCGAGAAACTCACAATCCCTATGAAATAATAAACAAAAAATCGTCGAATGTTATTATACTACTTAAAGTGCAACTAAATTCAATGAAATCTGATATTACAAACTATCATCTGGTTGTTGGGTTATGTCTTCGACATATACAATGTCAAAGGAATCATATAGAGTATGACCTTGATATCGCGGGTGAGTTGAACTATCCAAACCTTTCTCCTAATAAAAATCAGACTTAACAAGATACATCGGGATAAGTTGTGCATGCTTCTTGATGTGATTAACAACATATGAATGGTGGAGTGAATTGTTGATTGAATCATACACATTTATACAACGATCGTTGAAGGATATAACAATCAGAATCCAATGTAACCTCCCATCCACGTTGACTGGGATGAATACATCATCAACTGTGTGCCATGGTGCAGAAGCGTGCATCTTGTATCCATTGATGTAATCAATAATCATCTCGTCTAATACTTTCTTAGATGAATCACTTTCAGTTTCATAATATGCATTCCAGGCATTTTGTATCACATTGGTGAAATTGCAACATAGATTTGTGAATTTGTATGTGCTACTGTTGGGAGTATTTGACCTTTTTCCTTACGTAGTAGAATGTGACATATGTGCTGTGATAAAATAAGTTATACATTATACAATTTCATATTATTTATACATTTTTAAGAAATAAAATAAGAGACATACCGAATTATCAATCAACTGGCGCTTAAACCCAGAACCAATTCTTATCGTCAATTGTAGCAACACCAAAATTAATAAAGTTTGGTAGTGTTGACTTCCCTTTCTTGTAGTGATCCTCACCGTAGTTCCTACAATAAACAATTCAAAATTAACTAGACATTTTTAACAAACGAATTAAAAGAGAATTGTATATAATATAAATAAATGGTTTACTTTTTGTAATGCTTGACGAATAAGTCTTCTTTCAGTCATTTCCAAAATTTTCTAAACAAATCGGACTTTTCCTCATTAGACAGTGAAACAAATGGATGTTTCAGATAAAAAAATTACTGGATGCTGTGCCTAAAAAGTACAGAAAAATATCTACAGACTGCATACATTCTGGTTAATATAGAAATATAAATATAACATAAATAATTTATGCGTATCAGCATCCGACCCGAATGAAGTCACGTATGGAGATGTATTGAATGGACATGGGAGACTAGTCCTAACAGCTGGTAGTGGTGTCAGCTACAACTTGTTTTTGTAATACAAGATTTTGCAGTGTGTTCATACTTGAAAAAAAATGGTCTGGCAATTCAGCTTGTGTCTCAGTTACAACTTTGTCAATCAGGCATATATATCATTTGTATAGGCGCTGCAGCTAATGGTGCCTCTCTTGCATCTGCAATAAGCTCATCAGATCGAGCAGTGTATTTGTCATCAAAATGTACCTGGATATTTGAATGTATTTCATGTTCCTTTCGAGCATTGAGCTGAACTTCCACAGTAGCATCCAACATTACTTGATCAAATAGGGCATTATCACGTTGATCTTCCACATTAGCATCCAACATGTCTTGATCCAAGAGGGCAGTATCCTGATTTGGATCTTTCAGGTTATCTCCCTGCTTAACCGCAAAGGACCACTTACACATCCAAAAAATTATTTAACAAAACTTAATAAATTTTTAAATATGAAAAAAATATGAAATGTATATGCAGCTGCTGATGAGGATTATTTTGAGCATTTAGTGTTTTTTAGGATCAATACACATTGAAATTTATAAAAATTACCTCGTGATCTTTCAATTCACTTGAATGACCTATTGGCTGAATTCGAGCACCTATTTGTGGAGAGTGAGTATGTGACTGATGAAAACACATGGTATGCGTTTCTTGCATGACATCAACAATAGTAGCCTGAAAATGTATACATTAATCTGGAATATATTCTAAACTCTTCTTTATACAAATAAGTGAGATGTTTGTATACATATATCGGAATGTGATCTAAATTAATAACTGAAAAATATGTACAAGTTTATTGAAATTTAATCTAAATTAGCTTATATCTATAAATAACTGAACTTGGATTTACGTATATACAAGTAATTTCATTTCAATATGTGTATAAATGAATTAATATACAATAACTTATCAAAATAGAGATGTATAAGTATATACAAATATGACCTCTTGATCTTTCAATTTGCTTGATTGACTTGGTGGCTGAACACCAACATCTGGTGGTGGAGAGTATGTGGGTGGGTGATGAAAATCTCCGGTGGGCGATTCTTGAGGATCATCAACGACATTTACTTGAAAAATAATTATACAACTTTATTAATTAGAATTTAGTATATATTATGTTATATACAAATAATTAAAATTGAAAATTTATACATCTGATTTCTTGAAACTGATGGCTTTCAACACAATTTTGAAATTGTCTTCAACCATTTTCCTCAAATCAGCAAAAGCATCCTTTACCTATATGAATAAAATACGTTTTAATTGATAATTGAATCCCTAATTGAATATAATATATGTAACTAACTTACATTTGTAAAATGAATTATTACCGATTTTTTGAATGCTTCAAATTCATCACGCGAAATGGTGATGCTTGATGACTTCTTGCTTTGGGACATTTCCGTTGTCTTGTACACTTTTCCGCTCCACACGTTTGTTGGTGTGTGATGTACCAGAATCACTGTGTTTCTCAACAGTGTTGATCTTGGCTGAATTTGGTCGTGTGGCTTGACGCGACATTGGTCTTCTTGGCGGTAGTTTAATTGCCTTTGGTGAAGACTTCTTTGGACTAACAGGGACATATTGTTTTTTCTTTTTTCTTAATAGGAGAGGAACATTCGACGACTTTTTCTTTTCCGTTTATGCTGGTTATGACTAGAGGATATTGAAAATCATCGTCCGACTCTGTAGCTTTATTGTGATCAAAACACTCAATCTGTGGGACTGGTGAAACTGATTGGACTGTTGGAGGAGGAAGTTGAAGGATTTTAATTTCCATTGCTATTGGTTCAATATTTTTTAACTTAATCTGCATAAACATGAAAAAATGTAAGTTAATACAACCAAAATGTGATATACAAATTTGTTAGATTATTGTACCAAATCTTTTAAAGTAATTGTTATATACATATACAACTATTTACATATGTGTAAATAAAAAAAATATAACTCAGTTGCATTAACAGAACAAACATTGTACAAATTTGAATATAGCACTTGAATATAAAAATATACTAATACGTCAAACAAATTTGTATATAAAAACTTAATATACATGTAACTATATGTATAAACTTCAAGCAATTTATGCATATATCATAAAATATACAAATACCAATATACAATTGTGACTTCAAATAATTTTATATATACGTAAATAAATATACAATTTACTCGACAGTTATTGAAGCAAGAAATATACAAATATACAAATATGTATATACAAATATGATATAACCAGATCATATACACATACTTGTGTAATTTTGGTGATGTGTCTACCTTGACAACAATATTTTTGTCAATCAGATGTTTTAACATAGCAGGTTTTAATTATCATAAAATAAAAACATGTAACAGTAAAAACTGATTGTAAATAGTTACAAAACATATCGAATTATCGACGTCTTTGAAGATTGTTCTCATGAAATAATCAAGACGAGGATGATCTTTTTTGGTAACCCAATTGATAATCCTAGGGATGTGGCTAGAAACCTTGACAACAATCTTGTCATCAACATACGTACAACATTCATAAAACCAAACTTGCATTAAAAGGGGGAAGCCCTGAATCCTATAGTACTGTCCATCGGGTTTTATCTTGTTGTTGATCGATTTGGCAAGTTCATCAAATGCCTTCCTAACCCAAGGATAATCCATGAATCTACCCGTTTCAACCATCAAAGTCTATCATATCTATTGATGTTGTATTAGGTTCGGCAAACATGATGAATGCATGTATGAAATATAGAATCCCAAACTTGTATGCATCCTTCTCATTATCGCCCCATACCTTTGCTCTAAAAGCTGCAATCAATCGATCTTTAGTGACAGGAGCTTTGCCTGGAAAATACTCAGCCATAATTATATTGGGGTGATCGGTATCAAAGCAAAATTCAGCAACATTATCATAACAATTTAGACCAGAAATAATTGCAAAATCTCTGATTGTGAAGCGAAGCGCTGTGTCATTTACGTAAATAAGGATTGCATTGGTAGAACTACCTTTCAACTCCCTCAACATGAAGCATCTAAACAATTGTGCTTGCATGTGACATCGTCTCATTGTTGTCAACTGAGCAAAACACGATGATAGACATATATGATTCCATTGATTTGGGGGCAGTCTCTTTTGTAGCTTGTGCAATATCCTGCCTTGTGTATAACATTGCATGTGAATTGTCTGTTTTTATCGGTATTTGCACATAAATCTAACTACCTATAAATTTTTTGAAGATAAACAATTTTTCAACATTTCAATTAATTGCAATATATAATTGCATTATTTTATACAAAACTAAAAAATTGTATAAATAACCATATTTGTATTTGTAATTCTTTTGTATATATCTACAAAATATATTTGTGTATTAGTATGTGTATATGAATATGGTACTTAAATATGCAAATATACAACTGTCTCATACGACTTTGTATATATTACATTAATATACAACTCAATATATACGAAACTTCAATAATTTGTATATAACTACTAAAATATACAAATTACAATACACAATTATAATTTAGGCATAAACTATATACAATTGTCTTTTGTATATATCTACAAACTATATTTGTAAACTATATACAATTGTCTTTAATATACAAGTCACTATATACATATTACCTTAATATACAAGTCACTATATACATAACTTAAATAATTTGTATGTAATTAATAGAATATACAAATCCCAATATACAATTATAATTTAGGCATAAACTATACATATACTTAAAGTACCTTTTTATCTCTTTCGTTTATATAACTAAGAAAATATACAAATAACTAAAACATGTGTGATTTAAACATGCAATATACTATATACAAATATTACTTAAACAAACAATTTTATGTATATTTACACATAAGTAACGAAATATTCTATCTAAAATTGTGTTTTAAGCCATTACCTGATGATCCTGATGTTCTTCAGATTTGTCAATTTCAGATGAAGCAGATTCACTCTCCTCTGAATCACTTGTTATGGCTTTCCTCTTACTTCCTCCTTCAACAATTTTAATGCCGCTAGCTTTCGCGTTGTTAATAACTTTCTGAATTGTCATTGGGTCATTTTTTTTCTTGGATCTCAATTCTTCAATAGATTGTTCATCTTGAACTTGTTTAGATTTTGCCATAGACCCTACATTAACACCAAAATCTTGAGTTAAACCCATTGAAAACAAGGGTGGATTGTCAACAATATTGACATGCAATGTCATACCTCTCGTAATCCTCATAGATGGAGATGAATCAACCATTCTGATTTTGAAAAAATTATAATCTGATAAGAAAGAAAGAATTTTTAAAAAAAATATGAAAAAACTAACAAGCATAATACATATACAATTGTTGAAGAAAGAAAAAAGCAAAAAAAAATGGATTCATGGGTTGATTTTGGCGGTTACCTACGAAAATTGAAAGCAAGATGGGAGGGAGAACGTGAAATTTTCCCAATTCGGAATTCAAAATAAGAGTGGAGGTGTGATTTTAGGAGAAAGATATGGAATAGGGATAGGAGAGATAAAATTGATTTTGTATTAAATTATATGCAAAATCATAAAAAGGTCTTTTACGGTTGGATATATAAAGAGGTGGTGGGTCCCATTAATTATGGCAAAAAAACTGAAACTATAATTACTGACAGTAAATAAATTAAACTATACCTTATTAACTAACTAGTAAAATTACCCGCGCTTTGTGCAGAAATTTAATACCATAAAATTTATAAAATAATACTTAAAGCTTATCAATAATTAAAACTAAAACACTATATTATCTTACATACAAGATTGCGTAGTAACAAACATTTATAATGGAAAGGGAAATAAAAATTATTACATTTTATCATTTATCCTTAATAACATAAGCATAAATTTGACTGTAAAAATACATATCGGGATCTGTAACATAAGCAATGGTGTCGTGAGCCACTCAACAGGAGCAAATATTTAATTGTGAAGAAAAAGAAAAAGAAGAGGTTCAGAATTTTCGTTGTTTTAAAATGAGAGGAAATCTCTCTATTTATAGACAACAAAGAGTAGTGTGAACAAATATTTATTGTGCCTTATCAGAAATGTTACAATTATTTGGAAAAGTTGCAATCCTTCGAAAAGGGCACAACCTTTCATAAAAGTCACAACTTTTCACAAAAGTCGCAACTCTTCATTAAAGTCGCAACTTTTCATAAAAGCCGCAACTCTTCATTAAAGTCGCAACTTTTCATAAAAGCCGCAACTCTTCATTAAAGTCACAACTTTTCATAAAAGTCACAACTTCTCATAAATGTCACAACTTTTCATGAAAGAGTAAGGATAGTTTTGGAATTAAATAAATTAAAAGGAAATTCTGATTTGTAGTGACGCCACGACGGACTTAAGATTCTCTTTTATATAATATATATATATAATATATATATTACTTGGGATGTTTACCATCCCACGTAATTTTCACCTATGTTACACCTTTGTATACAAAACGAAACACAGTGGTTTGTTTTGAAGTGGGAGTTTTGCGAAGGGAATTTTTCAGAAAGAGAATGTCTATCTATGAAGACGAAACCAATTTGTAAGCGCTAATCCTCCAATCTAATCACATAATTCTCAATTTCTAGCAATCTTCATCCTCAGTATTTCGATTTTCTATTGCGCATCTCTGTTTCCGTAATAATGTTCGTGTTTTACTTGTAAATCCAGTTAATTTTTCTATGATGCTGCCTGAAATTTTTGTAAATTCATGCTTTGGCAATTTCTGTCAATACCTAATTGTGTAGAGTGGCTAGCAATTCTGGTAAGCTCTATTTCTATAGAATAAAATGTTGTTTGTCTATTGACGCTGTCATAATAGGATATTTTGCGTGGATTCTAGCTAAGTTTTCAGATATTTTGATTCTTCTTCCTTTTTCTATTAACTCCAGCGCACTATTAATCAGGATTCTTTCGTGTAATCAACTAAATGAATATATTTGAGGGTCATAATCTTCAGTTTGTATGTGATAACCCGCCATGTCATCATACCACTTAGGCTTTCTGGTATAAAGTTGCCCATTTGGAAAGTGTACTTAAGAAGGAGACTAGTCCTTAGTGGATTATTCTAGAGAAATAGGGAGGTTTCCCATGATAGATCCTAGAATTCCATGGATTTGCATAGAAGAGCCTTGCAACTTCTTAGCTAAGTCAAAAATTCTAAAGGAAGCCCTTATTTGTAAGTATTAAGGGACTTGTGCAACAATTAATATTCATACACTAGTCCCTAGGTGATTAGTATAAATAGATGGTTATTTATTTGTAAATACATCAAGAAAAATAATTCAAGTTCTCTACAATACAAAAAGCTTCCTTTAGCAAACTTTTCGTCTACCTTATCCCATAGCGATCTTGAGTGTAGTAATCTAGTCTGACTTGGTATAGCAAGACTATGAGCAAGTATTCAAGTGTCGCATGTGCACAGAGTTGAAGACTTAAAAAACGACAACGTGGTATCAATACGAAGGTTGCGACTAGGGAATGACAAACAATAGAGAAACCAATGTAGCTAATCACCGAGGATGTTGTCAGTAAGAAGGCCCGTAACAAAAAGAGGAATGTCACTAATAAGAGCTAAGAGGTGCTGCCCTAGGTTGTGTCAAGCAAAGGGCTTATGCCCGAGGAACCATCTGTCGTAGAGGAGAGCGAGGATGAAGTGGGGTCCTGTTCGAGGACATCTCGCTCCGTAGAGAGCAGGTTATGAAGGTTAATAAGGGATGAATGTCATTGAGATATTTGGTTAACGCATGGGGAAAGTTGAGGGTACCTTAGCGTTCTTGAAGGGCATAACGTTGAAGAGATTGAGAGCATCAGAAATAACTTGGAGGGGTGTATGCATGCTAAGATAGAGCAAAGGCAACCCATCACTACCTTAGAATGCAGAATCATGGAGGCGTTGAGCACCATCTATACCATGAAAGCAAAAAGGGAGGCACCTAAGGAGCATGTTGACGATAATGTGGTTAAGTCAACCAGGAATGTTATTGTGATGAACGAGGCTAAGATCGAGGTCCCAAGACACCAATTATCAAAGGTGTTCGTGATGCAGAATAAGTGGAGAACTTCTTTTTGCACTTAGAGAACTACTTCGTACATGTCAAAATTAGGTATGATGACGCCTAGGTCAACACTGTTGTGTTATACCTATCAAAGACTATCATGCTATTGTGGAGAAGGAAAATGGCCGATACTGAGAGAGGTTTGTGCACCATTAGCACATGGGATCAATTCAAGATCAAGTTCAAGCGATAATTCTTCCCAAATAATATCTTGTATAAGGCAAAATGCAAACTTAGAGAGTTGAAGCAAACAAGGAGGATAAGTGACTATGTTAAGGAGTTCACTACCCCTATGCTTTAAATTCTCAACCTCACCGGCGATGACTTGTTTCACTTTATGTATGGGTTGCTGAATCAGACTAAGCAGGAGTTGCAACACCAACAAGTCACAAATGTAGACCAAGCCATAGTAGAGTTCGAGTCTTTGATGGATTTCAGGCATGACAAGAATGATAAAGGCAAAGGCGAGGAGTCAAAGGGTAGCAATGTCAAAGGTGGGCGAGACCGTGCCAAAAACAAAAAAAACAACCAACAATGCCCACAAACTAAAGATTACTATAAGTCCGATTTCAAGAAGTCAAGTGGTCGTCAGAGCTAAGCTGAAGGTAAAGGCCAGTCGGAAAAAATGGATGCAGAGGGCCACATGGATTCAAGAATTGCCCCGACCTAAAGAGCCTTAACATTATGGTGCGTGAAAGGAAGAAGCAGGCACAAAGAGAAAGTTTGAGTGCAACACAATTGGGTATGGTAGGACTATGTGACACTATCAAGAAGAAATTTATCAAGTCCGACGAGAATAGAAATTAGTACGTGGACCTCACCATCAATAACAAGCCCGCTTGTGCACTGGTGGACACCGGACACTAGAGCAACTCACAATTTTGTGATCGAGGCCACAACAAAGAGACTAGGGTTAAAGCTCACTCCAACTAACTCCCATGTCATGATCGTGAATGCAGAAGCAACATAATGCTCATTGTATAGCCAATGGTATTGGTGTCAAATTAGGCAATTGAAAAGTACCTTGCATGGTGACTATGCCACACGGACCGAGCCAAGCACTACTATCGGCTATGCAGTTAGTCAAAGGGCTCAAAATGGGGAGCCAATGTTCATGGCAACCATTGTGAATTTGGAAGAAGACAACGGTCCTTGAGAGACTTTACCACCTTGAATAAGGAAGTTACTTGAGGAGACTAAAGATGTTATGCCCGAGGAGTTACCTAAGCACTTGCTTCCTAGGTTGAGGTGGATCACAAGTTTACGTTGGAGCTTGGGGCTAAGCTACTTGCATTCGCCCCTTATCTCATGGTACCACCTGCGTTGGAGGAACTTAGGAAACAATAGAAAGAGCTATTGGATGTTGGTCACATTCGCCAATCAAAAACACACTTTGGTGCACTAGTGTTGTTCTTAAAGAAGGATGGATCGTTGTGCTTATGCATAGACTATTGATACTTAATAAGGAAGAACAAGTACTAGATCCCGCTTATTGTTGACTTATTTGATAGACTAGGGCAAGCAAAGTACTTTACCAAGGTGGATCTTTGCAAGGGATAAGATCAAGTTCGTATTGCAGAAAAGGATGAGCCGAAGACAACATATGTATGAGATGTAGAGCCTTTGAGTGGTTGGTGATGCCCTTCAGCTTAACCAACACATATGCTACATTTTGTACCCTCATGTGCAAGATTTTTCACAAATACCTTGATCAATTTGTGGTTGTCTACTTGGGTGACAATCATCTACAATAATTCCTTGGGGAAGCATGTAGAGCATTTATGAAAGGTTTTCCTAGTCTTGTGGGAGAACTACCTATACATTAAGAGGGAGAAGTGTGAGTTTGCACAATCAAATGTACACTTTTTGGGCCATGTCATTATCAATGTTGAGCTACACATGTATGAGGACAAAGTACGAGCTATCCAAAAGTGGGAGGCACTTACAAAGGTAACAGAGTTGAGATCGTTCCTTAGCCTTGTTAACTACTATCGTTGGTTCATTAGTGGCTATTCAAGAAAAGCCGCACCATTGGCTGAGCTGCTAAAGAAGAACAAATCATGGGTTTGGGCTTAGTGCGGGTTACCTCTCCTATGTAGTTTGCGAGCTATTGCATAAAAGCAAGGGTTTTACCCTGTGCGCACCCAAAGGGTAGCGGCTGCGTGTTTCTCTTGTCATAAATAAAGAACAAATCATGGGTTTTGACAGAGCATTGTCAAAAGGCGCTTGAAGGTCTTAAGGCAACCATGACATAGGAACCAATCTTGGCATCCCGACTTCACCAACATATTCGAGGTGCTTACAGTTGCATTTGAAATTTGCCATTGGGGTGCCCTAATGCAGGATAGGCATCCCATAACATTCAAGAATCGTAAGTTGAACAAGTCAGCGGCGTTACGCAATACAAGAGAAAAAGATGACTGTCATTATGCGTTGCCTTTGCACATGGCGACACTACATGCTCGGGTCAAGGTTTGTGATCGACTGACAATGTAGCCACTAGCTACTTTCCTACGGAGAAGAAGCTTACACCTAAGCAAGCCAGGTGGCAAGATTTCTTGGCCGAGTTGGTTATATGCTAGAATATAAGTTGGGCAAGGGTAACGTTGTGGCGGATGCTTTAGTCGGAAAGGCCGAACTTGTTGCCATCACTTTAGCAAGTTATGAATCTGAAACGCTATAAAGGAGGACAAGAAACTTTTTGGTGGAGGATGATCTATTGCTCACCACTGGATAGAGGATCTAGGTGCCAAAGTTCAGAGATATTAGGAGGTGTATTATGAAGGAGAGTCGTGACACCTTGTGGGCCGGCCATCCAGGCCAACGTCGTCCTGGGCCCTTGGTTGAGTTGGTCTACTATTGGTCGTGCATGCGAGAAGACATAAAGTGTTATGTGCGGACTTGTCTTGTATGACAATAGGAGGACAAGGTTGAACAGAGTCATCCCAAAGGACTTTTGAAGCCACTACCAAATTCGGAGCGTCCATGGGAGAGCATGACTATAACTTTATCACTTTCATGCCTACCTCACTGGGTTGCTAAACCATGGAAGCTGCAATTTATTCTTTAAGAACATGGTGGAGTATTGAGGCTTACCAAGGCATATCATCAGTGATTGAGACCCCCATTTCATCGGAACCTTTTGGAGAGAGTTGTTTGACATACTTGGCACGGAGCTGCACTTCTCTACTAGTTTCCACCCACAAACTCATGGACAGACTGAGCGGGTCAATGCCTTATTAGAGTGCTACTTGAAGCATTTTGTGAGCCCGCATCAAAAGGATTGGGCAAAGCTCTTGGGAAAAGATCTTGGACATAGCCCAATTTTCTTATAAGTTGTAGTGGGGTGAATCTACGAGTCGTACACCATTTGAGTTAGCCACAAGCAACAACCGCAGACTTCATATTCACTATTGGTCACGTTTGAGGGGAAAAGTTTGGGAGTCACATCAGGGCCGACTCAACAATATTGGGGGCCTAGAGCGAAACTTAAGAGAGGGGCCTTAATATATTTTTTTTTATCATATATACTTTTATTTAAATGTACTTTTCTATCAATTTTAGATGCGAAGACATTAAGTATTGTTTTATAATCAATTTATTTTAATAATTCCTTTTCAAATGATAATATAGCTAATTCGTTCAATCTTTCTTGAGAGTTGAGACATTGTTGATCTTAAAGAAGATTCAATCAATTTTAAATTCAAAAAAACTTCTTTTGGGTGAGGCAACGGTTACAGAAACTGTTAACATTACTCTATAAGCGATATGTGTATTTGAAAAGGAATGAAGTTTTTTTATTTGATTGAGTATTTTCATTAGATCATTATCTTCTACTTGTATTATTTCTCTTAACACTTTTAATTCAAAAAATAAATGTAAACCATCAGTATCAAAATAACTATTACGTGTTAAAGAAAGTTCAAAGTTAACAAAATATTTTTTAAAATTCTCATCATCTAGAGATCTCAATATTTTACCACTAAATAAGAAATCAAAAACATTTTCATATGCTTCAATTGGTTCAAATCTATTTTGAAATGAAAAAATAGGTTGATCTTCTCTACGTATACAAAGTAATCAACTCTAAAAGATTCTTCAAGAGACTTTATGATTTCGTTATCCATATTTTCATCAAATTGTTTTTTTACGAAATTTAGGTTTATATTCATCTCATATGCGATTTTCTTAGTAGAAATCATAGAACTCATAGTACATATAATTTTTTATAAAAAAAATAACATACATAAGTAATTGTTTTATAAAAATGGGGGCCCAAAAAATATGGGGCCCCAAGCGATGACTTTAGTGGCCTAGGGGTTAAGACGGCCCTGAGTCACATTCGAGGAGAAGAGTTTGGGAGCTCATCACTATTGGTCACGTTTGAGGGGAAAAGTTTAGGAGTCACATTCGAAGGGAAGAGTTTGGGAGCACATCATATGACCAAAGGATGGGAGGAGTAGCTTGACACTACTAAGTCCTACTTGGACAAGGCAACTAAGTGGATAAAGAAAATTGCGGACAACAAGAGCCATCCCATGGATTACAGAGTTGGGGACATGGTTATGGCAAATTTTAATTCAAGGCACCATGGGGCATGCACCAAAATTTGATTCGCAAGTACGGGTAACCATTTAGGACCCTTGCCAAGGTGGGCAAGATCTCATAAAAGCTTGACATGCCTTTGCATCGTAAGATCCATCTTCTCTTTCATGCTAGCATGCTTAAGTCGTACCATGAAGATAATGATGATCCGAGTAGAGGCGAGTCGAGTCGAGCGCTTATTACTATCACTGCCTCACATGATCGAGAGATTGAGGCTATCATTGACTACCGGGTTAGGCGAAGACAAGGGCAAAAAACCCACCGCCATGTTCCTCGTCCACTAGAAGGGACAATCACCGGCGCATGGAAGAGATATGAAAGACTTGTGGCAATTCAAAGACAAGATTCGAGAGTTTATGCAACAACAATGTGCCACGGTCGTCACAACATCAGGTGAGGGAGAGTGTGATGACTCGCTATCATGCCACTTTGGTGCCACATGGCACAAAGTTGCCAATTTGGTGGAAGGCTTACATAGGAAGAAGACTAGTCCTTAGTGGAATATTGTAGAGAAATAGGGAGATTTCCCATGGTAGATCTTAGAATTCCGTGGATTTGCAAGGAAGATCTTTGTAACTTTCTGGCCAAGTAGAAAATTTTAGTGGAAGCCTAATTGTAAATATTAAGGGAATTGTGCAACAATTAGTATTTATACACTATCTCCTAGGTGACTTGTATAAATAGAGGACCATTCATTTGTAAAGGCATCAAGAATAATAATTCAAGTCCTCTACAGTACAAAAAGCTTCCTTTAGAAAATTTCTCTTGTCTTCCTTGTCTAGCATTCCTTTAGCGATCTTGAGTGTAGTAATCTAGGCTGAGTTGGCATAGCAAGATGGTGAGCAAGTTGTCAAGTGCACTTAGTTGAAGAATTAAGGATGTGACATGTATCTGTATAAAGAAAGGGAAGGAGGAACATAGGTTGATATAAAGATGTTGTCTTAAGCAAATCTGAGATGTTTATGGTCAATTGTGTGACTTGCCAAGTGAAATGTTGTGTCAAAATGAAAGTTATGCTTCTTTTTGACTTAATTTTAGAGCTTTCTTGCTTATAAATAAATGGCTCTGCTGCCTGTTTAACTGTAGGTTCCTGGACATACCGGATGAGGCACCTCTATTCAGTAATAGGAGGCCTACATGCCTTATTGGGAGTGTTTTCTACTGTATCTTATTGGCAAGTAATACTACTTCAGTACCGCATGCAAATTAGTCACTTATATGGGAGCTGATTAATAAGGAATTCTAGGCAGGTTTTGCTGTTTTGGCTGTGGGAGCTACATGGATATTTCACCCTATTCAAGGATTAGTTTTCCAGCTTCTTTGCAGTTGTAATGTTGCCCTCTTAGTTATCAGCGGTCTGTTCCTGTGAACTTATCCTCTCCAGTTGTATTGTTTCATCTTGGCCAAGTTATAAATTATAAATCTCTTTCATCATTTATATTATTCCTGTTGTTGACTTCACTCTAATTGTTAAACATAAGTGTCAAATATCTGTAGGCATTTTTCAGCAATATCTGGTATACCAAGTACAGAAAATACGGTTGCAGGTGAGTTTTCCTTTATACATTATGATAGAAACCGAAGTTTTATATTGGATAGAAGAGATAGAAATTACAAAGAGAGACAAGTATCTCGTATCTCCAGAATAATATTTTTTGCATATAAAAGATATATTACAACATGCCTACACATTACTGGATCTATTATTTATATATAGCTAACTATCACTACTTCATAAACCATTTATGATAAAGACACATAACTTCTAGTAACCATAAGGAATTAACTGTAAGAAACTGCTCAATCCTCCATTTGTGAAACCTCCAGATATTTGAGAAGATGCAGATCATTATCTTCTCCTGTCTTTCTTCGCATTTTCCTTCTTGAATAAGTATTGAAGATTCGTGGCTTATCACATTACTTGATAATTTGTAGTTTTTGATATCGCAAATGGTATTTTTCTGTTGAACTATAAAATCATGACTTAGAGGTCACACAAAGTGGATGAAAATAACACAGGGGGTCAATGATTAATATCAGACACTACCTCATTGGACATAACTTCTTTTCTCTCCCTGATGTCCTTCTTCTGCGTCCTTCCCCAACTGACATTTACAGAAAAAAAGAACAGGATATTTAAATCAATCTCTCCTTATATCACTTTGGTTAATATCATAGTCCCGTGAGGCGTTGTGCATATATCATAGGCTGGTATGGTGCCAAAGCATGCATAGCATTAAAGTTTCTACACTTTCTGGTGTAAGCAGCTGTGCATTCTAGGGATGTTCTTAATATGGTGCCACCAGAGACTTAGATAACCTGACAGATGTAGGAAGAAAACCTAATAACCAAATATATGAGACTAAAGGTTGGCCTATCCACTAGGAGTATGAAGGAGTAAAAGTCAGTTGGCCAAGGTGATATAACTTTTTAGGCTTCTGGGATCTTTCTTGCCGAGAATGGGGGACTTCTAATTCCACTATTTTGCTGAGGATTACACATTACTGAAATATTTTGCTTATTAAGATCGACAATGTCTGTTTCCTTCTTGTTTTACCATGATCCAAATCATATGTTGTGAAGTGGCAAAATATTTAAGTTCACGATGGTTTAATTTTGTAGGGTTACTGTGTTTTCAGCCAGAAGCTGAAGCATATTATTCGCTTACCGTTTGCAACAATTGCATATGGTATATCTCTTCTTGGTTCTTTATGTGTCAGCTTTATTGTGTACTGTGTATTGTTTTAATTAGTTCTAATCTCAAAATATATGGTCAAAACAAGTCTTGCTGTAGTGCCAAATATATTATTTACATGCAGGACTGGCTTATTATAGTTGAATTGTTGCGTTTCAGCAAGGCAGTACAATCTTTTCCTTTTTATGGTTACTAATTTGAACTTGTGAATATTTGTGAAATCATTCATATTTTCTACCTTCTCAATGCCCCATCTCTTACTTCCTGGAAAAGGAAGGGAAAGGACAGTCACAAATATTGGTTAACCTGAATATTATTCTATTCTTCTAAGAAGCTTGCTAATTTGCAACAGTGAGCCGTAAAGATAATATCCATAGCCTTCTGTTATTGTTGAAGGAGACTTCGGGAAGTTCTAAGTTTGAATCGCCGACTTCCACGATGATTATATTTCTGCCACAATTATTTATATTTAACAATCTGTAGTTCCTACAGAAGTGAATATCCATTTGAAACACTCTACAGGAACTGCTGCAATGCTGCTGGTCATGGTTTGGGATCCATATATTAGCATCCTCTCCATATCCACACTACTCAGGTGACCTGCCAAGAACACTTTTGCCCTTTTTTTTCCTTGGTTAATGCAGCTTCCTGAATATTGAGATGTTGTTTAGACATTTTTTAAGCCGTGAAACATGATCTGGAGACTTTTCTAAAATAAAATTTGTCATACAATTTGCTGCACAGTGGAAACTTTTGTGCATGGTGCATTACAAGTCATGGATTTGGATTTAAGAACACAATTTTTGTCATAGAATTTTAAGTTAAGTTTCTTGGACAGTCAAATCAACTTGAATAATGATTAGAAATAGTGATTTTCGTTACACTCGCTAGGTAAGGAATACCAAACATACCCTGAAAGAGTTGACAGAGAGATCAAAGCCTCTTATTTTGAGAACGTACAGAGAGATCAAAACTCTGAAGTCTGAAATGGACTTTGTTGGAGCTTGGGTGTATTGCTTGATGGGTTAAACCCAGGAGAAATAGATGGTGAAGGAACTGATTTTCAGAATATATTTATTTTGCTTGTGTTTGCTTTATTTGGACTGGAAAAATACAAAAAATAGTGTCTTCTACTCCATACCTGAAGAATTTAGACAGAGACTGAATGATCCCCCAGAATATTGTGAGGAAGAATCACTTTGAATTCAAACTACCCCAAACAACTAACGTATGATGAAGTGTAAAACAAGGCAGAGGGAATCCCTACTTTTACCTTTGTCGCTTCAGCTTAGGAGATCCAGTTCAAGGACTGATATTAAATTAAAGTGGATAAGAAATATTAAATGGTTCTGTTGATCCAGGCAAAAAAAATGGACCAAAATTGTCGATTTGGTCCCAAATCTTTGGGGTTGCTTTTTTCCAATAATGAGTCAGGACCTAAGATCAGGCCGAAAGGCGTCTAGTGATTTGCGGGCCAAACATCGTTGTAAGTTTTCCAAGAATTAGTTCCTTTTGCACAAGTAAGAAAACAATGTCTCATTCCATATACAATTCTTAAAAAAAATCGACATGCACCATGTTCAATGGACCTTGCTAATATGCAATACTGCTGAATCATAACAATCAAAATTAGTATTGAATATGTCATTTACATGTGGAGTAAATCACCTGAAGGTTGAACCTTAGGGCTAGATCTAAAGGCAGTTTCGAAGCCACAATCTTCAAAATGGTCTAGGCTTCGGCCACATGTGAGGTGTAGCCATTCACACTTCTATTATATAGTGAATGCTGCAATTGAAGGTTATATTTTCCATTGTGGTGGTCTTGGAGTAGCTTCCTATAACTTGATTGCTTCGCTATAGCCTTGTCTTTCTAATAAGAGGTTTAATGCATTTTCCACCATTTTTGCAGGATAATCATGCTGGCTGAAGTAGTCTGTGCTGCTTCTTTCATGACTCTCTATATTGGTGAGTGACCTCTGTGTCACATCCTCCAAAATAGAGATTCATTTTTCTAGCTATATTTTATAGTAAACCCCACTTGTCTTAGAAAGCAATTCCATAAATTTTCTCGGTGAAGTTGAGTCTTAAACCTTTATGGTTGACAACTAAGAATTGTTTAAGGTCGTTAGGTGCCTATTGTAAATTCCAAAATTTGTATATTATTTGGAAACATATTTGCGCAATAACATTTCTGAGTGCAACACCTTCAATTGTCACAGGCTATGTTCATCAATACAATTCATTTGATTCCCAGCCCGATGTTTTAAAGTCACTTTATTCTCCACTTCAACCATCAAATTCTTTGGAAAGACCGAGGTACCTCATGAGATTTACGTTGTTGAATTTGCAGAATTTTTTTACTAGTAATTTAATCACTATATCTCGAGACAAACTAGTTGACATTAAATGGTCCATTAATGGATGGCTCTTCCGAGAGTCCCTGCAAAATGAAGAGCTTTGCAGACACAGTTTCTGTCTTCTGAGATGGTTACATCTTTGGTTGTTTGAGAAAAGGCAAAATTTTGGTGGAAAAACTGATGCAAAAGAATAATCAAATATCCTTGTGTTTCTCAAACGCAGTTAGAACTGAAGATGTGTTGTCATGACTCAGGGTGATGAGATGTCATGTTCTCTATGTTCCTTGGAATAAGACTTATGAGAATAGATAGAACACAGATCTTAAAAGTTTATTATAAGCTGCCTCCGGATGATGAATGAATTTTATATGTTCACTGGGAGCCTTTTGTTATATAGGTATCAAGATGGTGGTCGACTATCTGATCAGCTCATGGCCTTATTGCAATATCAGCAAGTAAATATACACTTTCTGAGTGAGGAGGTATGGGTTAAAAAAGAAAACTCTGAATTTTTTTTCTCTGTAGAAATAAGGTTCCTTCCATGTTTCATTGCAAGGAGAGTAAAGACGCAACTGGACTTTAAGCAGCTATAGTTTTACTAATTGGTGCCTCAATTAGTTAACAACACATAGATGTCTTCTTCTTATTTTTCACGTTAAGGGATCTCCTACTATTCTTTGGAAAGGAAGATAGAGTTCTACACATTCCTTGGTCTTGGTTGCCGCAGGATGTGTCAATTTCTTGCGGCTAAAATAGAAAAAAACAAACATTTTTTATAGGATTTCAGTCATTGTTTCTCGTATTTTATTTGATTATTCTCCTTATTTTGTCTGAGTTTTGATGTTTTTCTTCTTTTAGCTTCTTGGATTACAGGAATCTTTGAGCAAATATGAAAGGTCTAATGATGGGAGTGCACCGCAGGTAAGCTTCTCTTCATCGAAGTTGCTTTGCTACCGGAATCTCCTTCCTCTATTTCTAGAAAAGAAAGAAAGTGACTTTTTGACTGTATAGTGAGTTTTGTGTGTGCTCTTAAGCTACAAGTCAGAAAGGAAACCAAAGAATTTAAGAAGGATAACGTGTATCAACTATCATAAATCTGAAAGTGGTAAACAATCTTCCACACTTTCCACTTTATAAGATCTTGGTGAAAATATTATGAAATAAGGGTTTCACTTCTATTATTGTTGTTGACATCCAGCTACCTGGTAATAACTGTCTGAACAAATTTCTCAATGACAAAACCAGGAAAGAGTGAAAAAAAGTCATAGATGCTGAGGATGACAAAACACACGCCAGCAGTTGCATGTTTTATATTCCGTAAGATGATAATTTGGAAGCTAATGCTATTTTAGCTCATCTAGTGGAATTGTTCAGTATTGAAAAGCAACCATCTTTGTGTAGTAATCACTCAATTGTTATTGGAATTTGGACCTATCAAAATGGTGAAAATAATCAGCTGCTTGGTTCTGCAGGTTGATCTGGCCCACTTACTGGCTGCTCGGGACCAAGAATTGCGCACACTTTCAGCTGAGGTATTATTGGTAGCGTGTGGTCTTTTGTATCTGCAGCTTTCTTACAAAACTAAGTGTCTGTAGAGATGGAAGTACTTTTATCCTATGCAGAACTAACATGTAAACCATTAACCAATTATTTTAAGAAACAGACTTGTCCGTATAGCTCTCTGGGTAAAAAAATTGAACTTGTACATCCAAGTTCAATTTCCGCATAGTTTAGTCATGAGCATGTTTGCATTTTTATTATTGTTGAAAGTCAGAGAAAATTAATAAAGTTTTATATGTCTAGTTTCATATGTCATGCAGAACTTATGTAAGGCGAATATTATAGAATACCATTGAATATGTTGCATTTTCTCTTCTTTTTTTCACATGGTAAAAGCTGTTACAATCTAGGTAGAGACTCGAGCAACTTCTACCTTACATTGTCTTCTTGGTCAAAGTTTTAAAAAATAATAATATTCTTGTCTGTTTCTAGTGATTATTCTGGTGGCGATTCGTATTTTCGATGAATGCTCTAATATCACCATACTTGTTTTTGTCATTCTAACAACGTTGTCTCCTCCAAACCATCATGGTGGTCATTTTTCCAGATTTTTCACATAAAACTTCTGTCTCTTCTTTTTCCTCGTGACATTGCAATCCCATATTGAGTCCCTCAGCTCCTCTAATTGAGTATTGAATTCCTTTTCTAAACATTACATTCCTGTTCACTTGCTCACTGTTCCATTAAAATCTTTTTCTTTTCTTTTTCTTAGTTAGCGTATGGAATTCCGCCTTTGAATATTGAATTTTACGGATTTGTAACTGTCTTCTCTTTTTTTTCCCTTGTGATATCAGAGTCTGGATATTGAGAGTTGAGACTCTTCTAATTATTGAATTTTTTATTACTATGAGAAATCTTCTCTTTTCTTTCTTTATGGCATCAAAGTTTGAGTATTGAGTTCCTCCTCTGAACAACCCTGTCACTATTGAAAAAAGTCTCGACTTGATTTTTTGATCTTTGACATGCAAACTCAAGTTATTTCACAGACATGCTAAAAATGAAGTTATATGTGTCTAGATGCACAAAATGCATTGAAAATTAATTAATGAGAAGGTATAGAATATACTATTGGGTAGCGTAAATATTTTTGTATTTAATTATTGAATAATTACTTTACTGTATTAATCATAGAGAAAAATCATGTATCATATGTACGTAGAGGCATAGCCCACCACTATATATAAAGAGTCATCTTCTACATCGTTAATCGTCAACTTGACAAGTTTCTCATATTTCCTTTATTTCCTTTATTTTCATATTTCTTTTCCTCTTTCTTATGTCCTTCCTCTTATACAAGAGTGTGCATTAGTCTAAATGGTGAATGGTGTAGACTATCTTCGTTTTGCTCTCTCTTAATGGATTTTTCCCCCATTGAACACTCGTTCCTTTCAAAGGAAATACTCAAAACTTATTTTCCTTAAAAGTACTACATATTGTATTGTTACTTTAAATATAATATTCATTTTGATTGTCTCTCAAATTTTATTATATCGTATCGTTAAATCGTCATTGTGTAACGACGAAAAGTCCCATTATATGTAATGAACAATTTGGTGTGGTCGCGTCATTACCTTTTTTTCTCATTTTTCCTTTGTTTATCATTTAATAATCCTATTTTATTATTTATCCTACCTTTTCTATAATAACTCTACCCCGTATCTACTTTTCTTTATTATATAGGTTTATCCTCCAGATTTTGATGCTTGTCATTATTTAACGACAGAAAATGACACAAGCTATTCAAACATTGTTTCTTCAAAACAATGCAGTACAATACAATACAATATAATATGATACGTAACAACCATCCAAACAAGCTGTTAGAGACAACGATTTATGTTCCTTGTACCCAATGACTGCCTTGCTTGTTTAGGCATCGTAAAAAGCCTAATATTTTGAGAAAGTAAAATTCTACCACATCATACAACATATAAGGTTCATTTTACTGTTTGAATATTTTTTTTCTCGTTTATCAGCATCGAAAGTGAAAATCCTTGTGGTCCACATAATCTCCCGGTCATATTATTTCAACTCTTCAACTGAAATCATAAGTATCAGGCTATATCAAATGTGGACATCCAATTTAGGACTGTGGAATTACTAGTCATCAGAAGTTTGTTTTTAATAGCATCTCCTGGTATAGTTTTGTGAAATTCTAGTCCTCTAGAAAAAGAGTTTCTCCATCTAGTTCTTGTTGTTGCTACTTAAATATTTTTTATCTTAATCATTAAATTTCTCCTGCACTGCATCTAGTCAAAAAGAAGAGAAAGCTCTTATGGATGCAATTACATTTCATAGTTTGACACGTACATGTGGTGTTCTTGTTGTTGAATTTAATTTGAGAAATTAAGCATACATTAGGTGACAAACTACAGAACGATACATCTATAGTATCAATACAGATCTGATCAAAGATATGAACATCATATGGGGTTGCTCTAATCATGGCATTTCTTATTTTAAGGCCTTGAGGATTAACTTAACTTGGGTGTGTTCTGTCTCCTGGTATCTTATTTAAAACTCTTCAAGCATAATTGTATAGGGTTCTGGGCAGGGGTTTAAGCACCCTTTCAATTCCAACTTAGCACCTTTTTCTGGGGCGGCTAAGTTTTTATTGCATTGAACTGTTGTCTCAAAAAAATCAGTTCTATCTTGGATCTGTCATAAGTGGGAGTCCATTGCATACAGCTCATGCCTTGATGGAACTATAATCTACTCCCGCTTAGATCTTTACTTGCGGTGTGACCATTGCTTTTGAGTTCATATGATTCTTCTGTTGTTTTCCCCGGTTCTGTTTCGGTATCAGTGGAGGGGATTGTTTTCAAGGACGGATGTAATTTACTTGTCTCTGATATTTCTTCTTTCCAAGTAGAAGTTTACCTCCGTATTTGTTATCCTTTTACTGTTTTGCTATTATCTGCTGAAAGAATTCTGTTTCAGATAAATCAATTGCAATCTGAGCTTAGGCTTGCTCGATCTCTGATAGATGAGAAGGATGCTGAGATGCAGCGCATTCGTAGTACAAACAATCAGGTGTGTTAGAAAATTATTTGGAACATAAAGTTTTTTGGTTGTTTAAAATGCAAAATATTTGGTGTATTCAGAGATGGGTTCCCTTTTTCATGGAGAATTGTCATGTTATACGTAAGATGCACTTCATGCTGCTCGTTTGTCTTCCTTGGCTGCAACTGTTTGCTTCTTTTCGATTAAGAATGAACTATGATGTGTACTTGGTTAGGATGTAGCCATTAACAACCCAAAAGAACAATCCAAATTTGGAAGGCAACAGTCATCAATGTGTGATACCGTTTTTTTTTTCTTTTTCCCTGATCTTTGGATGGTCTCTGCTGTGGTTACTTAGTTTTCCTGCTATGGGTGTGCCCCGGTTTTTTAGCCATCTAGGTGTTCCATTGCATGAGTCCTATAAGGCTAGTCTGGTTCGAGTTAAACCCCGACAGTTGTTCCAAACATACATTGATTTTATAAATATGACTCTTCTATTAGGATTAAACCTTTCTACTTTTCGTCAGATAAATTTTTTGAGGTTCTTGTAATTTTCTATGTTATGCAAATTGACTTCCTTTGCTCTCTTTTTTTGTTTTTTTTCATGTACAGAAGTAGCGGTTACAGTTATTACCAAGTGTTATTCTAACTCCATTTCCATTTTCCATCTTGTTTTAGTTTCCATAATCTTGCTACCTTCTTTTACACCAGAAGGTTGCGTGATATTTCCTTTTATTTTGGGTGTTTTGTTACAGTATGTTGAGGAAAATGAGAGGCTTAGAACAATTCTAGGGGAATGGAGCAGCCGAGCAGCTAAGGTAGTGTTTTATCATTATTATTATTATCATTTCCCTTGGGTTAAAAACTAATGCATATAGTATTGTTGTCGGAAAGCTTGAACGTGCTTTGGAGCTCGAAAGGATATCAAACTTGGAATTGCAGAAAAAAATAACAACACTGAAAAGCCAATCGTATGAATAAACTCCAACCAAAGTAGCTGCTACTTCTCAATAGACTAGCAAATTCTTTCTTCTTATGAACTGGGAAGGAAGTAGCGCTCTATGGTCAGACTACACCATTCTAGGTTTGATCATGAGAAGTATGATGATTGCAACATTTTGATCCTCCCAGCCAATGTATGTTCCTGCACATTTTCATTTTGTTTCCTACAGCTAATGTTTACATTTGTTGACAGTTTTAGTACCATCTGTTTCTTGCTAGTAATTTTTACTATATGAAGAGTGCCACAAAAATGGATATACCCAGCTAAAATTTACACTATTGAAACACACAGTAGGCGTTTAGTTCTCAGGATGTTGTGAGATGCTATGATATTGTGGTATTGCAAACTTGCAAGATAGAAAATCGTAAAGGAATCAGGGATTGTAAGAAGACAAGCTACTTCCACAGCTGGAGGGGTTACCTCCTTTCTCTCTTAAGTGAAACTTAAGCACATTGAAACAAAATTGTTACCTTACCAACCATAACTGAAACGGCATTAGACTTTTTTGCAACTGAACAAAATCGGAAAACATGTTTTTAACCATGTTTACAGGCTACAGATGTGAAAAATTATACTGGGAATTTATGCGGGAGTGTTTTCAAGACTCTAAATTTCAGGGGAAATAACTCAATAGACCATGGAGATATGATGATTCTCTGACTGCAAGAGACTTGGGGAAGAGGCAGAGGTTGATGAGGCAGTTCTGCATAGCTCCTTGGCAGTGTGACAAACTAAAGCTCTAAAATCCAAACAGCTCAGACTATTTCCATAGATTACATTACAACGCCATTTTGCTTGTATTTTCTCTTGATACACTTGCACAACTCAAGAGTTCTACTTTGGCATGCAAATTATGGCAAAGACCTCTACATGCCCGGGTTCCACTCACAACTGGGAAACATGATTAGTTTCATTTAGAAATAGACAGCCAAAGATATAGTTGTAGAACTCTTTTCCTTTAACAGTTTCTCCTCCACCGACGACAGCTTCAGTGTCATATGTGACTGCCCTAGTACAGTCTGGGCAGTAGGTAATCTGCATCCAAAAAATATCCATCTGGTTTTAGAGTTTATCATTGCAGATTGTGCTTAACAAGAGGGAGGGTGCATTTCCTGTCTCAATAAGATACAATGACACAGGAAAATCCAAAAGATTGATGTCATGCTTTGAGCAGTCATCTTTCAGGAACTACTAAACATTGAAAATGCTACAATAGAGGTAGTATAGCTGTCATACCTCCAATAATTTAGGCTGAAAATGGCTATCAAGCATGACATCAACCCCATACATTGCCCTAGATTTGCTATGATGCATTTCTGGATGCACAGCAGCTGCTGCTTCAAAAGCCGATTTGATCATATTTCTAATCCTTGAGTGGATATCCAGCCAGTTGACTGCAACAAAGACAAGAGTAAGACTAGTAACTAAAACACTATGTCCTGCTAAATTAACAATATATGGAAGGAGGAAATCAAAGTATTGATAGTGAAAAGGAACCCTCACCCTCATGTTCTTTCTCAAATTCTTTCACAAAATCTGGTGTGTTCATATGGTTCAACTTGCCTCTGTAGTTCTATAGGAGAATATTATGTGAAATGTCACGAACCAAGTCAGGGAATTAAATCATGCAATTACATCAAATAAAATACTCAAATTAATAATGCAACTCCACAATTAACAAATAGGGGAAGCAAGTAATCATTCCTTACCATAACAGTGAAATGAGTCTCATATTGATCAAAGCTATGTTTCTCCAAAGTGTATGTGTTGTTTGCCAATCTAGCCTGAAAGGAAAATGTGAACAAAATCAGCCAGAGACAAGAAAACAAATCTTAACGAAGGCATTTTATATGTTATGATGTAAAGTATCTTAGTGAAACTGTTCTCTTTTCAACTTTTCGACCACTCATGAGAACACCTACACCACTGAATATGTACGTACCCAGAAAACTTCTGCAAGGAAGATCTCCAGGGGATTCATACTGCGAACCAAGACAATATATCGGAGATCAAATTTTCTCCCTTTAAATAGAGCAGGATGCTCAATGTACTTCTGACAGATTTTTGGGCCAGTCTCCATGAGACGAATAATAGCAGATAGATTGCTATTTATTGTCGTATCAATAGTTCTTGCCATGTTCCATGGCTTCAAGATCCACAAATTGTCTAGTTTCTCTCTTTCACGTACGTGAAAATCTCCAATAAGTTGACTTAGCTGTGTCTCAAGATTATAAGTAGGCTGAAGCCATTCGACCAACCCATGAGCCTGCTAAGTGGACAAATTTCAGCATCAGCATTCTGCATAAAGAACAAGTGCTCAACCACTATAAGTAAACATGATATCTATGATGACCTTCTGAATAGTTTCGGCCAAGTGATGTTTCATAACCAGGCAAGCCTCAAATGGAAATTGATTTATGTACTGTTCATCATTTATTCCTGTTGCCTTCTTTGTCTCCTCATCTATCTGCATGCTTGTCCATATAATGTCTGCATCTTTGGGCTCAGTTGCTACAAACACCACCGATAATGTTCAAGATAATTTATGAGTAGAGTCTTGAGTCAGTTAAATGTTAATAAAATTGCACTCAAACAATTAGTACACACTTTCTCAACTATAAGCAATATGAGTGCACGTTACATTAAAGACCAAGTCCAGACTGATAACAGCACAGAAATAGTCAATATCTAAAAAACAGGAAATTTTAGCAAAATAGACATACTGATAACAAACTCAGGACGAGTCAGATATTCTTCCACTTGAGATATGTCAGCGTACACATGTAAAACTCTTCCATCACCACGACACAGACTACTTGTAATTGATGACCCCTGTACTGGGCTAGCAATTTTGATTGATTGCAATGTGTTCTTGTATATTTCATATTCCTGAAGAATTATGGAAACCAAATTTCATGTTGAGCATCTTTATTCAGTTAACAAGAACATTCAAATATGAAAACGTCACTACATACTTTGATATAATATTTTTTTGGTGTATGGAACCAAGCAGTTAGGCGAGCAGATCGTTGCTTCTCTTCCCCGATACCAAATAGGTAATCACGAGTGCACTCATCACCTTCTCGAACATCATCAATCGGCCAAAGAATTGAATAACTAAAATCATTAATAAAATTAGTGTAGTTTCAAAAATATATGGCAGTACGCAGAGAGTTAAAAGTTTAATTGCATAATAATTTCATCAGAGAAGCAGAAGAAGTGCATGGCAAACTCTGGTTTAATTTCCTCATCAGCCTTTCCATTGGAAAAAGACCTTCATTCTTAGGCCATAGGGGAGACTATGAGAAGGATACTTTTCCAATATCCCGTTAAGTAGGATACACTTGCGTTCTACACTGTGGATCTCATTTCACTGCTAAGCTTTTTCCAAGGAGAGTTACTTAGGATACTGGCTATCTACTAGTTCCAACCAATCATCAATACATGTGATATCTCTTCATACCCAAAAAATGGTTCACAAAATAAGAATACAAAATCCCATTATGTGAGCAAGAAACAAAGTGATTTACGTACTTCTTTCAAAAATTCATTTATTACCAATTCATTGGAAACAACAATTTCAATTAATAAATTGAGAAACCTGAACAGACGGAGGACATATACTTTTTTTATTATTAGTTTCTTCTTGGATAGGTACTTTTAGAGATTTATTCACAAAAGGGCAAAGCCCTGAAGCCAAGAGGCATACAATCTCAGTACTGAGATGGGCATTCCCTGCTACAAATTCCAAGTAGTCATCTCTACACAAGGTATTTCCTGTGAATTCCAATATATACAAAATGTATTTTTCCATATACAAAATGTAGTTTACAAAAGAAGAACATCCCATTATGTAAGCTAGAAAGCAGATGGTTTAAGAAGAGAACCTCACAGCTGATCCCAAATTGCCCTCTGGCATGTAGAGAAAAGGAGATACTCTAAAGTTTGGCTTGTCTCTGTGGCGCAAAGCAGAACCAAGTTCATCCATTACATACCTATGAACACAAATAAACATGCACATAAGAGGGTATTACACATATGAGTGTGAGTTTAGAAAACATTGTCCAGAATCACAAAAGGATTGTATCATGATAGTCCAGCAACTTTGGCACAACCAAGTTGAAAGACTTCTTAGTTGCAACAGCAACTCTCACCACTTAGCTAAACATTTGACAAATCAAACAGAGGGATTCTCACGGTAATAGAACTTATTATACCAAGCTATGGCAGCTTCTGCTCTCATAGACATTTTTTAATTCCCAATTGCTTAAAGTTCAAGTGCCTAATTTTCCACACCTAGAATTCCTGCGACTTCAGCACACAGAAAAATGTGCTATTTTTTCTAGGCTCTATTGAGTCTGTAGATACAAATCTTCAGAACCAAGCAAGAGGTAAGCTAGAAACCCAAAGCTTCAGTTCAAAATGCCTAATAAACTGAACTATTTTATGTTGTTTAGAGCAGTTGTATAATGGAAACAGGACATCACATGGAGATAGCAACTTTGGAGATCATCATAATTTCTAGCTTGCATACCATACAGAGGTTTCGTCAATCTTTTCTTCATCGGCAAGTCTATATGTCATTAAGTACAACCACATAGCATTAATGACACGATCTGTTAGAGGTTCTCCAGTAGTCCATTCAGGAAGACGTGGTTGCAACATTGAATCAACCACAGACTTCCCGGACTCCATTATTTTCGATGTGTTTACTCCATTTAGTAGAGAAAGATTAGGCAGGGCTTCAACAATTTCAGCAGCACTTTCTCCTAAAGGCCCTGGGATATCCACCTGTTTCATAGTTTATATAAATATCATTGTGTGCTCACACTAAAGAAACAGTAATTAAAAGAGGTACCTCCAGAGAATGCAACCAACTGAATCCTTTAAGAAGCTGCAATAAATCGCTAAGAGAATTCTGGTCCAATGGATTTCCACGCAAGTTCAAATAAGAAAGAGATGTGATCTCTTCAGGATTAAATGCCTGAGAAAAAGAAGCAGCATGAACAGGGGAAGATTATTAGGATTAAGGAGAGACCACAACATCCATAAAAGACGGCCATAGTTTCACATTATCTCAAAGAAACTTAATATTCTTGGAAACAGAAGGGATGGAAGAGGAATTATAAATTCAATAGCACACTTGTTTGGGAAATAAGTAAACGTCTGAATAGGCCTGACCTTGTTCATCAGATTGTGAATAGACCTGTTACTAAGGTCTAGAGATGTCACACTCTCCAAAGGATGATCTCTTTGATGAGCACAGTCTGCATTGTCTTTGTCATAGATTCCACCACAAAATCCTAATGCCCACTCTCCATAGTTAGATGTAAATTTTGAGTTGCAAATTTCCAAACTAGGACAACCCTGAATGATTGCAGCCTCTGAATTACTATCCAAAGAAGAATAGGAAGAAGCATCAATTACTGTTCAAGCTTGCCAAACAAAAAAATTGCTGAACCCAACATCAATTACTACTAATAAAAAAAGGATTTAAGCACTCACTGATCCACTGGCCCAGTTACTGAGCTCTTGGCAACTTACCTATGCTCCAAAAACGGATTATTATTCAGCCAGAGAGCTTTAAGATTGTTGAGTCGGGTAACTTCCTTAGAAACAACCTCAACATCCCTCAGATTGTTGCCGCACAGGCTCAGTGCCAGCAAGTTCTGATGCAAGAAATTTTAAATTAACAAACATAATATAAAACAAAGGACCAACAAGAACATTGTAAGAAGTGTGAGGACAAACATAGTGAAAAGCACCAATCACTACAGGTGACTCATTGCATACATATAATGTTTGCCCCTTGAAGATAGCTACTGTTTGCAGCTTCTAACCACTAACTAAAAAGATCTGACATTATATGCATATTATAAATCTAATAAGCAAACCTAGGCTAGCTATTATTATTATTATTGTTTTATTAGTTTTTAGTAAGGATCCAGGCTAGCTATTATGTACAAGAAACCACAGCTTGCATTTCTCATCCATAGGGAAGGTGGGAATAATCTTAGTGCAAAGTAAAGCCTTAAAGGGAACTACTTATCTACAGATACACTCATGCTATCACGAGCTTGTACAAGTAAAAAAAGTGTGTAATTCCTAGTCCCGGAAAGACACTCAGTTCCTACTTGTTTTTAGTTTCTAATTGACCGAGTTGATATCACATTTTAGACCTATAAAGAAAATGTACCGGAAATTTACGAGGCAAATCAAGAGATACAAGCATGTCATCATCAATGTCAAGTTCCTCAAGCTCCAACCATCTCGTATCATCCCGGCCTTCTTTTACTTTACACATTTCTCTCTCCACTATTTCCACTGCACTCAGTTTGCTACAATCCTCTTCACCTGCCTCCTCAGTCGCTGAGTCCAAATCAACATCTACACACATTAATGCAGCCATTCTTTCTGCTAAACCCGGAACTTCACACAACTGCATTATGAAATTTTAAAAAAAATAATCACAAATAACAGAAAGTATAGCCTAACAAAAAACAATAACTTCGTCACCAATTTTCTAGTGACGTGTAAATTCCAATGTGTACATAGTGTATGTCACTTCAAACCTGCTTATAAGCATCGGATAGGCGAAAAGTCCAAGCATGATCAACAAGGAAGAGATTGGAGTGTTTGGCGATGAAATCAGAAGTGAAAAGTAGCCTTCTTTGGCGGCCATCTTCAATCGGCTCAATCTGGAAATAGTGGCCGCCGTCGAAAGTATCGGAAGAGAGCTTCTGAAAGAGAAGCTTGTAGAGTGACTGAGGGATGCCGGCGGCCGCTAGAAGTACGCCGTGGACCTTAACAAAATCGTCGAAGGATTGAAGTTTGTTCATTTCAACTGAGTTTTGACGGAAGCGCACTCGCTAACTTGATGAAAATAGGGGAAAGGGTTTTACAAACAAGGTTTTAGATGCTAAGGCTGTGTTTGGTTGTCTTCTTTTCAAGAAAATGAAAAATATGTTTCATAACTTCTTCAATGAATATATATACGGACAACCTTGCTTCGCAACCGCCGTCTTTTAGCTGATTGATGAGGGTCAAAGATAGACGTGTCACGCCGCATGAAGAAAGCTAGCAAGCATTGAATGAAGGGAGGGAGGCCCGAGCGAGGTTGTCGGAGCACATCCGACGTTGTCTTTTCTGTCGAGGTTGCTTGCAAGGAGTCGACACTCTGAGATATCAATAGAGAGAGCAGAAAGGCGAGTCGTGAGTATTCGAGTCAGTAATCTTGTCAAAGAGGGTTTGACCTCAACTAGGCTACGGGTTGTTGTTCTGGTAGACATCACCCGAACCGGTCTTGAACTTGAATTGGATAGACCGAAGTTTTTCTTACCCATCCGATAAGCCTTTTACAGACTTTGCTCTTTCAAATCATCTCAACAATAATTGACCATTCACTCATGCTTTCATGGGACTCTCTATGATCTCCATTTGTATTATTTTTTTTGGCATTAATTTTTATTTAAATTAATTATTGTATTATAAAAGCAAATTACTTAATTTGTTACAAATAAATATTTTATTAATGAAGAAATATTTATAACAAAAATTCTTCACATTCTTTTTATTACTCATGACTTACACCTTTTTAATTTTAAGTTTTTAATTATGAATGAAGGAATATTTATCAAAAACACTTTACATTCTTTTTATTACTCATGACTTACACTTTTAAATTTTTTAGTTTTTAATAATATTCATGACTCCCATAATTTTCATGTTCATAACCTCCAAACTTTAATTTGTTTTTATGATGTCTTATGATATTCCTCTATTTTGCCTATATAAATTCATATTTAGTTTCATAAAAATTTACATTCAGGATAATCCTTTCTCTTCTTCATCATATTGATTTGTGAATTAACTAACATATAGGGATAAGAGTCTGAAAAATATCCCAACTTTGGTCGAATTTGCTGTTGCGATACTAAACTTTCATGAGGACCTATTACCTCCCTAGACTATTTAATAGTGTATTTTTTACCCCCTGAACTATTTAATAGTGTATTTTAAAGGTATATATGTGTCCACGTGGACACATTACTATTTATAATTTTGCATTATTTTTTATGTCCACATGGACAAATATTTATGTTTAAAATATGGTATTAAATAGTCTAGAAAGGTAATAGGTCGTCATGAAAGTTTAGTATCGTAACAGCAAATTCGATCAAAGTTGAGGTATTTTTCAGACCTTTATCCCTAACATATACTAAAAAAGAAGTACATGAAGGTAAGAAATATTTATTCTCAAGTCATTTTTTTCATTTTCTATATTTTCCCTATATAAATTTATATTTAATTTCATGAAGATTTACATTCAAGAATATATTCTTCTCTTTTTCATTATATTAGTCTATGAATTAACTAACATGTAACAAAAAAGAAGTAAATGAACGTAAGAAATATTTTATTCTCAAATTTTTCCTTTTATTTTTATGTACTTAGACATGTTTTCTTAATATTTTGTTTGTCACGCCCCGAGGCTACCCCCGAGACGCGGACACAAGACCTAGGATCACAAGTGACCCCAAGCTAACCCTATTGGCATAATCATGAGCATACTAAAGATAAACTGAATAATAAAACTGTGCGGAAGCTATAATCATAAATAAAATGAAAAGATGGGGAATACCCATATACTATAACTGAGATAAATGAAATCTGATGAGTTTAATACAAAGAAAGTATTAACTCAATACTAAGCTGAATCTACTATGTCTGAAATAAGCCTCTAAACTGACTAGAAATGTTGGGACATGCCCCAACTAGATCTAGCAAAACTGAAACTAAAGGACTAAAAATACTGAAAAGAGACTCATGACTATTGTCCTTGGAGAATGAGGACTCACCACTGATTCTGCTGAACTGAAGATCGGGAACCGATCTAAGCGTGATCTGGATGCTGAGAACCTGAACCTACATCACGAGAAGATGTAGCGCACATATGCATCAGTACTTGAAAGGTACTGAGCATGCAGGA
>JAJOOS010001970.1:0-51797 GCA_029582725.1 Solanum chiquidenum
AGAGATCTCTGTCGGGACTTAATGAAGTTGGATTAACTTGCTTCCGTGATCAGCTAATTTACGGTTCTCCTTCTCTTTTTTCTTTTCGTCAAAACTTTGTTTCTATTGTCATCTATTAAAACATCTCCACCTGATCCCTTGGTTAAAGCACTGAGTTCAGCTCATCGCTTCTATATTGATCTTTCTATTTCTATTTTCTTGGTTTTGCCTCTTCTAGAATTTGGTTTTCAGTTTGACAGTTTACTAGTCAACTGCTGCCACATCCTTTTAGGAAAAAATGTTATCATTTAGTCCCTCTATCCCAATTTTGTGAAGGTGATTGACTGGGCACGGGGTTTTAAGAGAAAAAGAAAGAATTTTGAAACTTGAGGTATAAAGTAAGCTATAGAAACTTAAGTAAAACAAGAAGTTTGAAGTTAAATTGTTACTAATATGGAAAGATGTCCCTTTTTTGGGGACTGACTAAAAAAGAACGAGTATCACATAAATTGGGACATAGGTAATATCTTACTGGCAACTGTTTTCTATTTCAGGTCTACCAAGAGTTGAATGGAAAAGTCTGGGATGCTGTTATATCTCTGGTATCCCTTTTGTCTTGCTCTGAGTTCTCACTACCATTTATTTTTTTCCTTTTAATTGAGCAATAACATTCCTCTAACCAGATTGATCAAGAGCATGAGGGAGAGCAAATTGACAGAGCTCTACTAAAGAATCTGCTAGATATATATGTTGAAATTGGAATGGGGTTAATGAATTATTATGAGAACGGTTTTGAAGCTGCAATGCTCAAGGACACAACGGCTTATTATTCTCGCAAAGCTTATAACTGGATCCTCGAAGATTCATGTCCAAATTATATGCTGAAAGTTAGTATACTGCATATACAACCCCTTAATTCTGCATTCTTTCCTTGTTGCTTCTTCTGCTTCCTTTTTTCTGGTTAAATTCCATATGTTAACCTACATAATCATGTCAATGTTCCTTTAGGCCGAGGAGTGCTTGAAACGGGAGAATGATAGGGTCTCTCATTATCTCCATTCAAGCAGCGAGACAAAGTTGCTTGAGGTTCATTCTAGCTCTTAATCTTTATTCTTTACTGGAACTTTAGCCTTCAAAATGGAGGATGTTGCTATCAGTTTTTATTGTTCACATCTTCTTTTTTCTGGATCTAGCCTATCAACTTTAAATTAGCTGCAACTTTACTACACTCACATTTCTGCAGAAAGTGCAACATGAGTTGTTGTCTGTGTATGCCACTCAACCTCTTGAGAAGGAGCATTCTGGATACCATGCGTTACTAAGAGATGATAAGGTAGTTAGCAGCATCTTAATGACCATGTTTTTTTTTGCAGTAATTGACACAATCATGATTATTTTATTAGGTTGAAGATTTATCAAGGATGTATAGGCTCTTTTCTAAGATCCCTCGAGGCTTAGACCATGTGGCCAATACTTTTAAGCAGGTTTGTGATCTCATGACCTCATATTCTCGGTTGTATGCCTATAAGTTACTTCATGTATCCTTCTTTTTAATCTGAATGCAGCATGTTCCTGCTAAAGGGACAGCTTTGGTAAAACAGGCTGAAGATGTTGTTAGCAATAAAAAGGTTTGTATAATCTACCCTTTTCTCACAAAATCTTTCCCTAAAAAAAAACTCACAAAATCTTAAATAATACAAAATAGCTCCTTGCCGATTTTCTGTCGTCCAGCTCGTTTTCTGGCGAAAAATTGAAGCTTTTCACTGGAAAATTACTCCACATGACAAAAGCCCCCTTAAGATCAGCCATTGTAGTTCTCCATTGTTGTAGAAGCTCGAAATATTTCATCCATTATAGAAGAGCTCGTGTTTCTAGTAGCCTCTTTCCAGTCGTTTTTGCAGCAACATTTTCTGTTTTCTAGTATTTAAAAATCATCAAGCAGTGAGCAGTAGCATCAACCATTACTGGCTTATTATGTCGTTTGCTGAATATAGTGGTGATTATGGTGGTGAATGGGAGGAGACTTAAAAATGTTGGAAGTGGAACCCTCTGAGTAAGGTGACAGTGTCCATTGTCCTACGTCGCAATGGTACATATGACGACATGGTTGAGGGAATTAAATTGTGAGCCTAGCAACTTGATCATTAGTTATTTGATGAATGCTGAGGGAAAAATTCATCCATATTTCATAACAAATGATAGGCAGGTGGGGCTGTTCTTGTTTGATTTTGTCCCTGATGGTCCTAGACTAGTTTTCTGGGTTAAATTTGTTGAGAGGCATGAAGAAGAAGAAGGTTCAACACCATTAGGGTGGGGGTGGGTGGGGGGATTGTCCCTGGAAAATGCTTGATATAAATATTAGAGAAAGGGAAAGTCCATTCATTAGAAAGCTCATGCTGCTTCACAATACATCAAGTAAAAAGTTATTGTAAACTCAGTGAAAAAAGTTATTGTAAACTCAGTGAAAAAAGTTAGAGACAATAAGTTCAGGGACCTTTCTCAAAAAGCAGCAATCCCTTGAAAAGGGGAGATGACTGCTAGAATATATTGTGTATCACATCTTGAGCTGTCAGTTTGTGAGACTAGCTATTTATTGCTGATTAGAGCATTTTGCTATTTTTTTTATTGTTTTTCGGTTTACCACCCGGTGTTCAGTACCTGCATTGGGGCTCGAGTAATCCGAGTTCGCACCAGGATGTCTCACACTGAGGTAAAGCGCTCCGTAATTAATGTGACTCCATAACCAAGGGAACTCTAACCGGAGACCTGATTAAGGAGTAGGGAGTACTTACCACTCCACCACAACCCTTGTTTGTAGCATATTGCTTTTCTGCTTTTTTAATTTCCATATTGTGCTTTTGATGATTTTTGTTCAGAGATTTCTTCTTAACATCATATCTTCTCTTTTGTATCAAAAGCATGAATTCACAAAGTTGGACTTCCATTTCGATGATGGTTTTGTTTCATTTACGTTATTTGTCCTTCAGTAAATGATCATTGATGATTTGGTGGTTGGGAATTCTACTTAAAAGAGATGGTAAACGTTTCTTTAAAGCAGAACCCCCCATCAAATTTGATACTTATCTTAGAGAAAGTGCATGAGCAGTTGCTTAGGGAACCAACAAGTACTTTTTTTCTCTTTTCCTTCTTTTATGTATTTTAACTTTTCTTCTTCTGCTGGTTAGAACAATGTCAAAATTAATTCATTTCATCTTTTTAGGGATGATTCTCTAAAAGATGAGATTGGTATTTCTTTGTGAGTGCATTTAATATAATTGCTCAATGTCTTGCGTTCTTTCTGATCAACTTGTGTTCTTAAACAGGCAGATAAGAGAGATGTGGTTGGTTTGCAGGAACATGTAATCCCTTAGTAAATCTGTTATCTGATCCTTTAATATGTTTTCGGCAGTTAACTTACTTCTGAATTTTCAGGTTTTTGTTTGGAAAGTCATTGAGCTTCATGATAAATATTTGGCATATGTGAATGGTTGTTTCCAAAACCACATACTTTTTCACAAGGTATGTGTTGGAAGGAATAATAGTTGTCTAATTTAATTGTTCTACTCTGTGCATTAGGTCTATGCATAAGGGTAAAAGTAAATTGCTAATATATGTCCCCTTTGTCACTTTCTAGGCACTTAAAGAAGCTTTCGAGCTTTTCTGCAACAAGGGTGTTGCTGGTAGCTCAAGCATTGAACTTCTTGCCACATTCTGCAACAACATTCTCAAAAGAGGCGGGAGTAAGAAATTGAGAGATGAAGCCATAGAAGAGACATTGGAGAAGGTGAGCTCTTTCTCTATAAATCCCATTCCCTTCTTTTCCTCTAGAGCATCTGCTTTTTCTACATACAACTGGAGCAGGAGAAAGCTGATAATAGATTTCACTTGCAGGTGGTAAAACTGCTAGCTTATATTAGTGATAAGGACTTGTTTGCCGAATTCTATAGGTAGAGTTACCTCTACTCTGTATCTCAACCACTACTTGAATAGTAGCTTCTTTTCTGTTACAAGTTAATGACTTCCTTTTTTTTAGGAAAAAGCTAGCTCGGCGGTTGTTATTTAATAAGAGTGTCAATGTTGAACATGAGAGAAGTATCGTAACAAAGTTGAAGCAGTAGTGTGGGGGGCAGTTCACATTAAAGATGGAGGGAATGGTAAACTACCCAGATCAATTATGCTGAATTTGAGGCTATGTTCTTTGGTGACATTCTTCTTCTCTTCCTATAGGTCACAGATTTGACATTGGCAAGGGAAAATCAAGCCAGCTTTGAGGAGTACGTGAGCAACAATCCAATAGCAAATCCAGGAATTGACTTGACGGTGACTGTCTTGAATACTGGCTTCTGGCCTAGCTACAAGTCTTTTGATCTCAACCTCCCAACAGAAATGGTATATCATATCAATATGTTTAATGTCATTATGCAGTTAATTTTATCTTGGTTTTGACCCTTGTTCCTCTTGCTGAAGTTCTTCTCTTTGGGCAAAGAATGATGCATATTTTTTTGCTTGAATCATATTTCTTCTCAAACGTCTTGTAAATGATTCATTTTATGTTGCGCATTGTCAGATTTGGTGCGATGAAGTATTCAAGGAATTTTATCAAACAGAAACGAAGCACAGGAAGCTTACGTGGATATACTCTTTGGGAACTTGCATTATAAATGGAAAATTTGAGCCAAAGTCTATTGAGCTCGTTCTCACTACTTATCAGGTTGATTGTTGGCTTACTTTTTGAAATCGGATAGGCTTAGTTAGTTTGAAACATTTTTATTACCTTATCAATGAGAAAACGAGATTGAGATTTCTTCCTTTTTGTAGGCTTCTTCTCTGCTGCTCTTTAATGCATCAGATAGATTGAGTTATCAGGAAATCATGACACAATTAAACCTGTCAGATGATGATGTTGTTCGGCTACTTAACTCCCTTTCATGTGCGAAGTACAAGATTCTCAACAAAGAGCCAATCACCAAAACAATTTCTCCGACTGATGTCTTTGAGTTCAACTCAAAGTTCACTGACATAATGAGGAGGATCAAGGTACAATAATGTTGAGTAAGGTTAGCCTTTCTACTATGAATTGTTGCACTACATTAGTGACCCAGTGAGGATATTGCTGTAATGGTATGCAGTTACCTCTCCCTCCTGTTGATGGGAAGAAAAAGGTAATTGAAAACGTTGACAAGGATAGGCGGTATACTATAGATGCTTCGATTGTTCGTATTATGAAGACTCGTAAAGTACTGGGCTACCAGCAACTGGTCATTGAATGCGTTGAGAAATTGGGACGGATGTTCAAGGTATCCTCAGGGATAAACTTCTACTTCTTAATTTTAATATTTGTTATTCAAGTTCAACTGAGCTAATTACTTTGTTTTGAATACTCATAGCCTGATGTCAAAGCTATCAAGAAGAGAATTGAAGATTTGATAACTAGAGATTACCTTGAGAGGGACAAAGATAAACCAAACTTGTTCAAGTACTTGGCATGATTTGTGCAAATCATGGTGAATGAGTAATGTTTACAAGACTTCTGTAATCGACATAGGAGGAGAAACATGCCGCCCAAGATGAAGACGGATTTTTGCAAATCCTACCTTCCTGGACCTTTTATTGCCCTTCATCAGGAGCTTGAATCATTTTGTACAAATGGTTAAGAACTTAAGATCTCAGGAAAAAGTAGAATTGTCTCTCAGATACTTAAGTTGAGATTGCCTTAACTTCTTCCAGTCTTATATGGCCCTTTTAGCGTGCTCTATTCCGTGTTTTTTCGGCTACCTGTTTGAGTTTTGAGTAAATATAATATTCTAGTCAACAGCTTACCCTCTCTGGATTCAGCACAATGGTAATTACTTTTAGGATATGCTCTACAATCCTACTTTCTTGGTTCTTTGTAGATTGTGATTTGAACCTTGGTGGTCCTTATGGGGCTTTCTTTCAACCTTGGGCAAGTTTATTGGATCTGGAACCTCATTATTCAACAGTTCTCTATTGAATGAATCACTTGCCTAAGTTTTAGGTCCATTATCCCAAACTTTACAAATGTGAAAAACTTGTAGCTTCGAATTGTATGGCTTTGTAGATAGAAGATACCATCTCGATATATTAACAATCATAAGGTTACCAAAATATGCTATATAAAATTACATAACTAAGTTTTAGGTCAAGTATATAATGGTCTCTGATCTGACACCAATCATCCTCGAGCCTAGAGCCAAATCTTAGGCATGAAAGTACACAAGTGTTGGTGATAATAGTCTTTTTAGGTGGCAAAATAGCTTTTTGCCTATTATTTGTAACTTTTTTACCCTTTAAGTAAGCTCTTACATATGGAAAAGATCTTGAATCTTGTATTTTCTTGCTCTCGTTGTTATATCGATTTCATATTAATGTTCTTACGGCAAAATCAATATTCGTTCTTTATTATTGTTTCATCGACAGCCCAAAAAAGAAAAGGAAAAGAGTTTGATCGATATTAAAATTCACTTGTCCTTAAGCCCTAATTTGGAACACTTTTATTATGTTATCAATGAGAAAACGATATTGAGACTTCCTTTTCATAGGCTTCTGCTCTGCTTCTCTTTAATGCATCAGGTATATTGAGTTATCAGGAAATCATGGGCCAATTAAAATTTAAACCTATCATATGATGATGTTGTTCGGCTTCTTCATTCCTTTTTATGTCCAAAGTACAAGATTCTCAACAAGGAACCAACCACTAAAATAATTTCTCCGACTGATGTCTTTGAGTTCAACTCAAAGTTCACTGGCAAAATGAGGAGGATCAAGGTACGATTAATGATGAGTAAGGTTAGCCTTTCTACTATGAATGTTGCACTACATAACTAACCCCGTGAGGATATTGCTGTAAATGTATGCAGATACGTCTCCCTCCTGTTGATGAGAAGAAAAAGGTAATTGAAGATGTTGACAAGGATAAACAGTATGCTATAGATGCTTCAAGTAGTGGGGGTGGGGGATTAGGTGAGTAAGAGGAGACAATAAACTTGGAGAAAGGAACCATTGATGACAAGAAGAGAATCGAGGGAGATGTGAATCTCTCTTTCTCCTTTTATGTGCTTTTCCTTTTTCCTCGAAAACCCCCTTATACTTCTAACTATTTCCATTTTTGTCGCGGTTAAGCCCTGAAGCGAGACTCAAAACGTGTTGAGCGCTTCAGCTTGCTTTATGTGCGCTTCTATTTTGTCATTAAGGTTCTAAGGCAAACTTTTCCTTGCCAATGAGCCTCTTCGGAAGAAGTGAAACTAAACAATTGATATTTCACTTTATCATAATGTTTTTTTCAATTTCTATGGTCATATATTTGTCATGTATGTTTATAATTATTAGTCTTACACTAAACATATATATTTGTATATTTTGTCCCTTTGCATTTTTTTAATTAAAGTCCACACTTTATTTGCGCTTTGCGCTTAAAGCCCCAACGGACCTTAGAGTTTTTTTGCTCTTTTCACCTTTGATAACACTGATTCATTAGGAAAGTCATTTTCCTAGATTTTTTTTTTAAAGCATTTTGACCAATCAAATATTAAAAATATGGAATACATAGACAACACTCTCAAAAAAGAAAAAGAAAAGAGTACTCAAGCACTTGGGGTAAAAATACATAAAACCCAAAAATAGTTGGAATACATTTGCAATAACTCTGAATGAAAAACAAAGAATTTACCCCGGAAAAAATTGAAATAGTTAGATCACTTAGAAGTATAAGGGGATTTTCGAGGAGAAAGGAAAATCACATAAAAGGGGAAAGAGATATTCACATCTTACCCGATTCTCTTCTTGTCATCAATGGTTCCTGCCTTCCTGGCAACTCCATCTTGTGCCCTCATCGGGTCTAGACTCTCTGATCACCCTTTCGGCAAATGCTTTCGCTCTCGGGTGACATCACATGTATAATTTCCGATTAAATTGTGAGTTCCGATTCGATGTACACTGTTCCCACATATGGATATACCTATGATGCATAGTTGATGTGGTGGTTTCGGTTTAATTGCTTCTTCCTTTGCTTCGGATTAATCCTGTTATTAATTTTGTTTCCAGTAGCTATTGAAATTGTGCTATTTTGTTGTGGTTGATTTTGCGATCTTCATAGCTGTGATTGATGGACTAGTTTTATGTTGTTTTTTATTTCTCTATAGTTGATTTTGAGCATGAGTGTTTTGTCCTTTTAAAGTTAGGTATAGTGGAGGTTTAGTATTCATTACTGGTAGGTTTTGAGTTTAATATTTTGTTCATTATTAGTTGCAACTGACGACGTTCATGTAAAATAGTGTAATTTTGTAAGATCCGAGCAACTTAGCTTTTCAGTGTTTGTGATGTGTATTTTCTTTTGCTATTCTCAGTTTTATTTACTTATTAATTTATATATGTTAATTGGAAAATGTTGTATACGGTTTTCTTTTTTGATGGAACCCTGAAAATATTTTAAAAGTTCATATCTTTTAGGGCCAAGTGTGCAATTTTGGTATTTCTAGTTTATGTTGGTCCTAGGAATAACTTGGTGAAACTTAGTTCTTGAGAAATTCCTATCAGGTCAGGGTCTTCGGGAACCAAGTCATAATCGTTAGGAATCAATCAATTGTATGGAATGTGCTTAGAGATGTATCATATGATACAAGCTGACATGTCTCATGCCACCAAAATGTTGTTATCGTGTGGGTACTAGTCCAATAACTGCAATTTCCTGAAAACTGCCCCTTTACAGGGCAAAGGACGTTTAAAGCTTGCAAAAAAATTGCTGAATCAATCCCTAAATAAAATTTAGAGTAGAACTTCTTTTCACCAAGCAATAAGCATGAATAAAATGTAAGCTCACATGAATCATGAGCATAGATGATTTGTTGGCAGGTAAATATCAATAGCAGATGAGGTAATTACTTAGGGTTTTTATTTCAGCTGAATGTAGGTAGTCTCTGCTGCACATTATTGTACTCTTGTGAAGCTCTCTCGAAGGCGTCTTTTTTTTTGTGTGACATGTACTTTTACTTTACGCTTATCTCAGCACTTTTAAATTTTGAAGTTTGGACTTGTTTAGTTACATAAATGGCTCATTTGTGCTTGATAATTTATTATACTTGAAGTCCTATACATCCAACTAAATATATAATTCAGAGTGGTAAAGAATCTTTAGAAACAAAGATCACACTGAACCAATAAAAAAACTCACTACCTTTTCCTGTTAGGCATCTATAGCTGTGGTAATTCGGAATATTTCTAGTTAGTGAGCTTTGATTCTTTCCTTTATTATTGGATTTTATTCTTGTGCTCCTTTATTTTCTCTCCTCTTTGTATTACTTGAATTTAAGCCGCCAATATGTAATCATGTTTCCTGTTCTTGATTTTTAGTCATATTCTTCTACCCTATCTATTGTGAGACCCAGAAATGGCTCAAGGTACTTCTGCGATTCTTAGTATGCATCGCTCCTTTACAGCCCCACACTTTGAAGCCTTGAAATCCAAGTAATCTGGTCCATATTTCAAGGATAAAGCCAAGTTTGTAGACTGTCCAACATCAGATTTCGGTATTTAATAAGAGCATTCTTTCTGTCATTTTTTTGTTTATTCTCAAGAATAGAGTCAAATATTAATGTGATTTGATTTTATGATTGGCTTATAACTTGATTGATTTTATTATTAGCTTTTGTTGAGTTTAGTTGGTGATGTTATTTAGTTTGGGAACAGGGCCACAGGTGTTTGGAATTTGTGTAAGGTTGCATTCTGTTAAATTGTGAAGATATTAAAATCACAATGATCCAAAATAGCACAATCGATATGGAACATGGAGGGCACTTGATGCAAAGGGGCATCACAAAGCTGAAGAATATTCAAGAAGGGCCGCCTGAGCCTCAGTTCAGCTCAGAGGATTATATGAAGTTGTATACGCATCCTTTTAGACTCCCACACTATTAGGCATGTAGATAACTTGGGATTTGATTAACCTTTTGTCTCTTTAAGTGTACTAGCAGGATAATTTACAACATGTGTACTCAGAAGCCCCCACATGATTATTCTCAACAGCTGTATGACAAATATCGTGAAGCTTTTGAAGAATATATCACAACAACGGGTAAGGATAGCTGCAGTTTTCATTCGCATTTTACTTTGGTAGAAATTAAACAAGGCACTACAATAAAATAAGAATTGAAGAAGTATTATTCTTAATTATTTTTTTTATGTTTGTTATATCCATGTACCATTTTTGATTGTTTGCTCTCTATGTATTATTCTGAAATGTTTGGAACTTTTAAAAATGATTTCTTTAATAAAGAAACAGAAAATCATTAGTCTGGTGAGCCCTTTGTTGGTATTTTATTTTTCAATTTTAGCCATGCAAATAAAGAGGGCTTAGTATGGGTAGTTTTCTTGGTGCCCTCTGTGATTTTATTTTGTGCTCTCTATGGTTTAATTTAATAAGAATCCATGTACAAGTATCAACATTTTTTTGGGATCTAAATGTTTATGTAATTCAGGCATTGCTTTCCCAAGAGGCATATTATCTTTTAGTTTTATTTCCACTATTGTAAGATTCAAATTTAGAAAGGCTGCTCTTGCTGCTTCTTTATCCTAGAGAATATTAAGAAAAGGATACGGAGTAAGTGGATAGAAGTTCCAAAACGCAGCAAAATTTCATGGATCTTTTTGTATGTTATTTTAGGCATGCTACTTTGCTTAGGAGTTTAAAATGATGAAAACACAAACTTGGCTTAAAATTTTTTTACTTAATTTTTGTTTCTCCAAATAATTCTACCTTCTGTAAATTTCACACTGCAATTCAATTTCAAAATAGGTATTGCCTTCTAAATTTCACCTGATCCCTTGGTTAAAGCACTGAGTTCAGCTCATGGCTTCTATATTTTTTTAATGTTGTTTTTAGGGTTTTGCCTCTTCGAGAATTTGGTTTTCAGTGTGACAGTATACTCAACTGCTGCCACGTCATTTTACAAAAAGATGTTATCATTTAGTCACCATCCCAATTATGTAAAGGTGTTTGCCTGGGCACGGAGTTTAAGAGGAAAAAAAAGAATTTTGAAACTTGTGGTATAAAGTAAGCTATAGAAACTTTGTGGCTATAAGTAAAATAAGAAATCTGTAGTTAAATTGTTACTAAACATGGAAAGATGTCCCTTTTTGGGGGACTGACTAAAAAAGAAAGAATATCACATAAATTGGGACAGAGGTAAAATCTTACTGGCAACTGTTTTCTGTTTTAGGTCTCCCAACAGTTGAATGGAAAAGTTAGGGATGTTGTTATATCTCTGGTATCCCTTTTGTCTTTCCTTGAGGTCTCACTACCATTTCTTTTAAACTTTTAATTGAGAAATAATATTCTGAAAGCTGCTGCAAAATTCAGATTTTACGATCTGACAATGGCATGGAGTACACTTTTCATCGGTTTGGTCTATTTTGTGAGGAAGCATGGATTGAACGTCAGCATACTGCTCCTTATACTCCAGAACAAAATTGAGTTAGTGAGAAAAGAAAAAGATTTATCATGGAGTTGTCAAGATTTATGTTGCACGAAAATAATTTGCCAAAAATGTTTTGGGCAGAGGCAGCAAATACAGTTGTGTTCTTACAAAATCAACTTCCCTCAAAAGCTGTGAAAGATCAAACTCCTTTTGAAGCATGGTAGGGATACAAGCCTGCCTCCACTGCATTTTCTTAAAGTGTTTGGTTGTCTTTGTTTTACCTATGTTCCTCAGGTCAAACGGGATAAACTAGCCAAGAAGGCTGCCTTGGACATTTTTATTGGGTACAGTAATGTTTCAAAAGCGTACAAAATCTTTCAACTTAAGGTGAGAAGATAATTCTCAGTAGTGATGTCCACTTCATGGAGAATGCAGAATGAGATTGAGATGACTCAAGGAATTCCGTCTAGAAAACAAGCTCGTGGTTAAATGAAAGGGACGATGATCCACCAGTTAGGGGAACTCGATTGCTCTCTGATATATATGAGAGATGCAATGTTACGATTCGTGAACCTGCTAACCCTAAAGATGCTCTCAAAGACCCCAAGTGGAGAAATGCAATGGAGAAGGAGTTGTTTATGATCGAAAAAATGATAAGTGGCAGCTTGTTGACAAACCTTAAGCCAGAAAAGTAATTGGGGTAAAGTGGGTGTTCCGAACCAAGCTAGATGTTGATGGTTCAATCAACAAGCATAAAGCAAGGCTTGTAGTTAAGGGTTATGCGGAGATTTTTGGTGTAGATTATTCTGACACTTTTGCTGCAGTTGTTAGGCTCGACACGATCAGATTGGTTATAACTATTTTTGTACAACGTTGCTGGAAAGTGCATCAGATGGATGTCAAATCAACATTTCTTAATGGCATTCTTGAAGAAGAAATTTATGTTGAGAAACCTGAAGGGTTTGTATAGATGGAAAGGAAGATAAATTCTACCGACTACATAAAGCTCTTTATGGCTTAAAGCAGGCACCAAGAGCTTGGTATAGTCGAATAGATGATTATTTGCTCGGCCTCGATTTTGAAAAGAGTCTTTCAGAATTCACACTGTATGTTAAACATAATAGCAATGAGATTCTTGTTGTTTCTCTATAGATGGATGACCTTTTGATTACACGGAGCAGTGAAAACCTAATTGATGAGTTCAAGCAAGATATAATGCAAGCTTTTGAAATGTCTGATCTTGGTCTTATGACATATTTCTTTGGAATGGAGATTACACAAGGAAAAGATAAGTTTTCCGTTTGCCAGAAAAAGTACGCAAAGGAAATTCTCAAGAAATTCAAAATGGAAAATTGAAAAGATATTAGTACTCCCATGAACCAAAAAGAGAAACTAAGTAAAGATGATGGAGCCGAAAAGGTGGTGGAGACATACTTCAAAAGTTTCATTGGGTGTTTAATGTATCTTACAACAACAAGACCCGATATATTGTATGTTGTAAGTGTTTTATCAAGGTTCATGCATTGTACCAGTGAAATACACTTGCAGGCAGTCAAAAGAGTTGTGTGATACATCAAAGGAGCCATCACCTATAGAGTCAAGTTTCAGAAGAGTCAATCTGTGAAGCTTTGTGAGGACTCCAACAGTGATTGGGGCGGTTCCGAGGATGATGCAAAGAGTACTTCAGGGTACTGTTTTAGTGTTGGTGCTGGAATTTTCTCATGGAGTTGTAAGAAACAAGATATTGTGGCAGCTGCAGCAGTAAATCAAGCATTGTGGCTGAAGAAAATTCTAGTTGATTTGCATATGAAACTGACTGGAAGCATCAAAGTGTTCGTGGACAATGAAGCAACAATAACTATATCTCACAATCTTGTGTTTCATGGAAGAACTAAGCACTTCAAAATCAAGTTTTTTTCTTTAGAGAAGTGCAAAAAGATGGACATATAACTCTTGTCTACTGCAAGACGGAAGAACAATTGGCTGATATATTCACTAAGCCTTTACCAGTCAGCAAGTTTGAGCTTCTCGGACAAAAAAATTGGAGTTTGCAGTTTCAAACCAAGCAGGAGTGTTAGGAATTTGCTTTTTTCAAACTGTAATTAATTTACTTTTACTGCTTTATTATATTAAATAAGAGTTAATCAATTAGTTGTTAGCCATTTATTCCTATTATTTAGGAGTTAGTTAGTGATTTAGGGAGCTCCTAGTCGTGTGTTTATTGCTTTCTATTTCATTCGAGTCTAAATGATGTAACCGTGAGAGAAGTGTTCTTCTGCTGATATTCTTTTCGACTTCTCTGCTCTCTAATATCTTGTACTTCTGAAATTTACCTACTTTACCCCCCCCCCCTCCCAAAATCAAATTATGTACTTATTTTAATGAAAAAGCATGAGCAGTTGCTTAGGGAACCAACAAGTGCTTTTTGTCGCATTTCCTTCTAATTTGTATTTTAACTTTTCCCCTTCTGCTGGTTAGAACGATGTCAAAATTAATTCATTTCATTTTCTTTAGGGATGATTCCATAAATGATGAGACTGTATTTCTTTTTGAATTCATTTAATATAATTGCTCAATATCTTGCATTCTTTCTGATCAACTAGTGCTCAACAGGCATATAAGAGACATGTGGTTGGTTTGCAGGAACATGTAATCCCTTGGTAAATCTGTTATCAGATCCTTTAATATGTTTTCAGCGGTTAACTTTTGAATTTTCAGGTTTTTGTTCGGAAAGTAATTGAGCTTCATGATAAATATTTGGCTCATGTGAATAACTGTTTCCAAAACCGCACACTTTTTCACAAGTGTTGGAGCAAGGGATAGTTGTCTAATTTAATTGTTCTACTATGTGCATTAGGGTAAAAGTAAATTGCTAATATCTGCCCAATCAACTTTGTAGGAACTTAAAGAAGCTTTCGAACTTTTCTGCAACAAGGGTGTTGCTGGTAGATGAAGCGTTGAACTTCTTGCCACATTCTGCGACAAAATTCTCAAAAACTGCGGGAGTGAGAAATTGAGTGATGAAGCCATTGAAGAGACGTTGGAGAAGGTGAACTCTTGCTCTATAGATCCCCTTCCCTTCTTTTCCTCTAGAGCATCCGTTTTTTCTTTTGTACTACTGGAGCAGGAGAAAGCTGATATTAGATCTCACTTGCAGGTGGTAAAGATGCAAGCTTATATTAGTGATAAGGACTTGTTATCTCATCCACTACTTCAATAGTAGTTTCTTCCATGTTATGTTACAAGTTTATGACTTCCTTTTTTTTTTTTTCAGGAAAAAGCTAGCCCGGCGGTTGTTATATGATAAGAGTGCCAATGATGAACATGAGAGAAGTATCCTAACAAAGTTGAAGCAGCAGTGTGGGGGGCAGTTCACATCAAAGATGGAGGGAATGGTAAGCTCTACAGATCAATGTTCTCTGGTGACATTCTTTTTCTCTTCCTGTAGGTCATAGATTTGACATTGGCAAGGGAAAATTAAGCCAGCTTTTGAGGAGTATTTGAGCAATAATCCAATAGCAAATCCAAGAATTAGCTAGACGGTTACTGTCTTGACTTCTGGCCTAGCTGCAAGTCTTTTGATCTCAACCTCCCAGCAGAAATGGTATATCATATCAATATGTTAATTGGCATTATGCAGTTAATTTTATCTTGGTTTTGACCCTTGTTCCTCCTGCTAAAGTTCTTCTCTTTGGGCAAAGAATGATGCATGTTTCTTTGCTTGAATCATTTTTCTTCTCAAACGTCGTGTCATTAATTCATTTTATGATGCGTATTGTCAGGTTAGGTGTGTTGAAGTATTCAAGAAGTTTTATCAAACAAAAACGAAGCACAGGAAACTTACATGGATATACTCTTTGGGAACTTGCAACATAAATGGAAAATTTGAGCCAAAGACTATTGAGCTCATTGTCACTACTTATCAGGTTGATTGTTGGCTTACTTTTTGAAATCGGATAGGCTTAGTTAATTTGAAACATTTCTATTACGTTATCAATGAGAAAACGAGATTAAGGCTTCTTCCTTTTCGTAGGCTTCAGCTCTGCTGCTCTTTAATGCATCAGATAGATTGAGTTATTAGGAAATCATGACGCAATTAAACCTATCAGTTGATGATGTTGTTTGGCTTCTTCATTCCCTTTCATGTGCGAAGTACAAGATTCTCAACAAGAAGCCAATCACCAAAACAATTTCTCCGACTAATGTCTTTGAGTTCAACTCAAAGTTCACTGACAAAATAAGGATGATCAAGGTGCAATTATAGATGAGTAAGGTTAGCCTTTCTACTATAATTGTTGCACTACATTACTGACCCTGTGAGGATATTGTTGCAATGGTATGCAGATACCTCTCCCTCCTGTTGCTGAGAAGAAAAAGGTAATTGAAGATGTTGACAAGGATAGGTGATATTCTATAGATACTTCAATTGTGCGTATTGTGAAGAGTTGTAAAGTATAGTGCTAACTGGTCATGGAATGCGTTGAGCAGTTCAGATGGATGTTCAAGGTATCCTCAAGGGGATAAACTTCTACTTCTCAATTTTAATGTTCGTTATTCAAGTTCAACTGAGCTAATTAGTTTGTTTTGGATACTCCATAGCATGATGTCAAAGCTATCTAGAAGAGAATCGAAAATTTGATAACTAGGGATTACCTAGAAAGGGACTAAGATTACCCAAACTTGTTCAAGTACTTGGCATGATTTGTGCAGATCATATGAGTGATTTTGTATGAACTTCTGCAATCGACATAAAAAGGGAAACATGCCGCCTAAGATGAAGACATATTTCTCTAACTCCTACCCCTCTGGACCTTTGATTCTCTTGCACTAGGAACTTGAAACATTTTGTACAAATGGTTAAGATCTCAAGAAATAATACAATTACCTCTCAGATACTTTGAGTTGTGATTGCCTTAACTTCTCCCAATTGTATATGGCCCCTTTGTCTTCTCTATTCTATTATTTTTCGGCTACCTATTCGAGTTTGAGTAAATGTAATATTCTAGTTAATAGCTTACCCTCTCTGGATTCAGCACAATGGTAATTACTTTTAGTACATGCTCTGCAATCCTACTTTCTTGGTTCTTTGTAGATTGTGATTTGGACATTGGTGGTCCTGATGGGGCTTTCTTTCAACCTTGTGCTATTTTATTAGATTTGGACCTTCATGACTCAACAATATTAGAAATTACGAGAAATACCATAGATTTACTTAATCGGGGCAAGTTTGTAACAGTCTTTGATTTTACACCAATCATCCTCAAGCCTTAGAGCCAAATCTTAGGCACATGGAAATACACGAGTATTGGTGATAGTAGCCTTTTAGGTGGCATAATAGCCTTTTTGCCCTAGTATTCATAACTTCTTTACCCTTTAAGTAAGCCTTTACATGGAAAAGAAGGCATCTTCCATAGTAAAATACAATTTCAATTCTAAGTTTTGAGAATATGGGAAAGAAGGCATCTTCCATAGTAAAATACAAATTTCAATTCTATGTTTTGAGAATATGGAATAAATCATAAGTAGGCGTTTGGCCATGCGATACCATATCACGATATGAAATCGTGAGATGGAATCGGCGTTTGGACATGCGATTTTACGCTGATTCCATCTCATGATTCCATATTCTCCAAAAATCATGATATGGGAATCATGATTTGAGATATTTTTAATACGAAAATTGATCCACAAGTTATATTTTGTTAAAACAACTCACATTTATATCTACTAACCATTTATTTCATATGTAAATAAAATTTATAATCACATCATTACTTTTTAAAATTTATTATTCTCACCGACATAAAATTTATTATTCTCACCAACATATAGTCACTTTAACTCACACCAACCGATTGTTGAGTAATAAATTTGTTCTCTTCATTTACTCCAACACCTAATTTATTACTTCTAGCGTTTTGTATTTAATACAACTTATAGTTATATCTATTTGAACAACAGAACAGATCAAATTGATGCAGTGAAAATAGTCATAGCTTGTGCAGTGTTACATAATTATTTGCGAAAATACCAAAGGACATGAAATATTTATGGTCTATGAGTAGGGGTGTCAAAAATGAACCCAAACATAGGTAACCCGCCCAGAATTTTAAGAGTTGGGCTCAAGATAATTTGAATTGGGTTCAATCTCAACTCATTCAAGCCTAACCCATTTTAAGAGAATCCTCAATTGAGCCCAATTCAATCTCCAATTTCAACCCGTTTTAAAATTCTTTACTAAGATATGTTCCTATATTAAAGGTATGAATTATTATCAATTTAACATCTTTTAGGATTTATCTATCCATTTGTTACTTTAAAAAAAAAAAATCTTGAGTTGAAATTTGAATTGTGATTATAAAAGTTAAATATCACTATGTTAAAATTATTGAGATTAATCGGGTCAAGACCCAACCCATTTTTCCAGCCCATTTGAACCCAACCCATTTGAGCCCAAAGTAAACTTGGGCGGGTCAAGACCCACCCCGATTTCAATTTCAACCCATTTTAATATCTCCAATTTCAACCCAACCCCCCCATTTGACACCCCTATCTATGAGCATGAAAATATAGTTGCGGATGATATTGACCAACAAATGGCTCAAAGTAACAATGTTGGTTCGTCTTCTTGGTCACATGATCGAGAAATGCAAGTTCAACGCGAGGAAATTGTCCGTACTATGTGGGAAGATTATATTAAAGACTAGTACACTACAATTTATGTTCAATTTTTTTTATTAAATTAAAGTTTGATGAAATTTTAATAGTTTTACAACTTATGGGATCCTTGTGTTTATGAGAAAATATGCAACACAAAAATTCCATATCGCATGTCCAAACAAAACTTCAATTTCATCTCATAATTCCATATTATGATATCATATCATGATTCCATATCATGATACCATATCGCAATCTTGTTATTTTCTTGCTCTCGTTATATATCGATTTCATATTCTTGTTCTTATGGCATAGTCAATATTCGTTCCTTTATTATTGTTTCATCGACAACCCAAAAAGAAAAAAAAGAGTTTGATCGTTATTAATTCACTTTTCCTAGAGACTTAGTCCAACTACAACTTATGAGAGTGACTTGGGCAGTGAAAAGTTTGATGATGACGATGAGGATAAGATGCTAGACATATTATTTGATAAGGTAGCCAAGGATGGAGATCTCTCGCCTAGGCAACAAAGAAGTGGAAGCAACAAAAACAAAAAGAAGACACATGAAAGGCAACATAGTTGGGATGGTAAGGTGACTGAGGAATTTATTCCAAGGCACCTACCAATGCGACTGGCAAAGCAAAATCATATGACAGTTTCAACAACAACACGATCCAGTAAATCCAAAAAGAAGTGAAGAACTATCAAGTTTTGTTGGACATATTTGACGAAGAAAACAAGAGGGAAATACTTCAGGTCACTTTACACAAGCAATCCATCTCTTTTAATTTTTACATATATAAAATGAAGTTTGAGATTGATAACTCAGCTTTATTCTTAGATTTTGTATTTTTGCATTACTTAAGCATCCTCATTTGTAGTATCATCATAGAGTGTATTATAAACTCTACGATGATCATAGAATATCTAGTTTTCTCTAGCTCTTATTTTCTTCATGCTTGTTAATTAGTAGAGGTTCGTTACCTCATTAAGATTAACTAGTAAGATAAGGCCTAGCCCTCCTTGCTTGTACTTTTCTCATTGAGATCCTTTTCTCTTTATTAATAAAACTAGCCCTAGGCACACATTGCCTAGCGGGATTGCTTTTTAAAAAAAAAAAAAATCACTTTTCCTTAATCCCTAATTTTACAAATTTAACTATTACTATAAACACATTTTCGGCTAAAAAAATATCATCTCTATCCTCACAGTCAAGTGACTTTCAGCTTCGTTCCTTCGCTATTACGAAAGTAACAACTTCTATTAGCATTGGATCTTAAGTCGAATGGATTGTATCATGTACAACATCTTTCAATAACGATTCATTAATGTCCATTGATTTAGATTCATCCCCCCTTCTTAATTATGATTTCAATATTTCATTTTTGGTGTTTTTAAATTATATACCTTATGTGTATTTATATAGGAAAATAATAGGGTCAACTTAATAATCCTAATGGCTCATAAAAACACCCTCTATGGATGGATCCGAATTTTTTACATTCCCACTCACACATAATGAGAGTGCTTTTCCTATATGAGAATATATTCTCATCTCTACAATTATTCATACATGCAATTAGACCATGCGACCAACATACTATGTTAGAGTTAAATTATATACATCTGTTAGAAATATATAACCTTTCTTGGAGTGTAAACCTGGAAGTAGATTATAAAGTATGCAGTACCCCAAATCATATAAATTACATTTGATATAATATCAAGATCTCATAAATCATTATTCTTGTATTCACAATTATAACTCATAAGTTATAACTGGTGCACCGACGAACACAAATCAATGAGATATTATTAATGAACTTCCTCTTCTCACAATGCTCTTAACATTAGTTTAAGTGTTTTTTAGATATGCTCCTCTAGGTTGAATCTATACTCGTGAACTTTTGAAAACATATTATGATAGCAAACACACCAAGTCTCAAGTATCTGACTAAAGTCACATATTTTGAGCCATTCCAAAAGCTCTGGGTTTCACACAACAATTAAAATATGTGTGCATACAAATCAACTTTATTGATAATAAGTAAAAAACATCAATTCTGTGAACATGAGAAAACAAAAAAACAATATGAAGTATCTCAAAATCTACGCATGTCTTGAGACTTTGTGTGTCTCATAAATACATCTCCAATAAAAGGATTAGTCAATGAATTTGCTAACATATCTCTGGTAGACATATACTTTACGTTCACTACCTTACATCTAATCACAATAGAATTCAGTTTTTTCTGCAATATTATTCGATGTGTTTCAAAAACTTTTTTCAACCAAATAACTTCGTATGCTGCTGATGCGAAAGCCACATATTCGACTTTCATCATAGATAATGATATACAAGATTATTTTTCACTACTCCGTGATATGACACTATCACTTAGTAAGAAAACATATTTTGAGGTAGACTTCCTTTCATCTAGATATTCTCCATGATTATCATCAATATATCTAACTAATTACAAATCTTTGTTTCCTTAGTAACTAAGTGCATAATCAACTGTTTCCTTAAAATATCTCATGATTCTCTTTACTGCTTGTCAACACGTTAAATCTAGATTGATTTGATATCTACTTACTAAGTCAACGGCTTGATAGATATCAGGTCTAGTACATATCATAACGTACATCATACTTTTGACTACGCTAGCTCTTATAAGGAATTCAACTCATTTTTTCCGACTCTTCAGGAGTCTTAGGACACATTTGATTAACCAAGGATTGACCTTTACTGATAGGGAATATCCACATGGCTACTATTTTGCATATTATCAGGCATGGTACTCGAACCAACCAACAGTCACACACAATAACAATCAATACAAATTACACTTGTAAACACAAGTAGGATACGTTCATTACACGAGAGTGACAATAAAATATCATTTCAGTTTCATCCTTTTATCTCCTAATCATGTATTGTATAAGTGATACTAGCGAAACAATTAATATGCACATATAATCAGGGGCAGCTCAACGCAATCGGAGGCCTAAAGCGAAGTTTCAACTAGAGGCCTAAAAATCTAAATAAACTTCATATGCATTATTTTTTATTTTTTAAAAAAAATCTTACAGTTTTAAATGCAGTATACTTAATATTTTTTTATAAATGATTTATTTGATTTCTTTTTCAATTATTAGCTTTAGATAAGATTTTATCAATTCAACATTGAGAAATATTTTGTTACTCGGGCAATTATTATATGAATTGTTAACATAGAATTTGATTCAAGAAGTTGATAATATTTTTGTATACCCCACATTTTACTATGCTTGTTGTAATGCTTGAAAATCTAAGAAGAAATAGAAAAAGAATTTACAATTCACTTTGTTCATCACTTTTTGACTATTAATTCATATTTTTGGTAGAATATTACCTGACTTGTCAAAAAAATAAAGAAGAGAGTGTAAAAAAAATTAAATATATTTTCTTGATTTCTTTTATTTAAATGGGATTAAAGAGAATAAAATAATAATTTTTTTTTAAAAAATATATATTTTATCATAAATAATTAATCTTTTCTATAAAAAAAAATTAACAAATAATTTATTATTGGTAAAAAATTGAGGCCCCGTAAAATTGGGGGCCTAAGGCCAATGCCTTATTCAAATAAGCATAGAGCCGGCCCTGCATATAATGTAAATGGAAAATAAATTCAATCATCACCTACTTCGAATCAAGCCCAGAATATTCTACTGACTTGATTTTTCTCTTTATTATCAAGCCTAACTTTTTCTTGGTCTATAAACAATTAATATAACACATAACTAGACCTAAATGACCTAAATACTGCCAGATTATATTCTAATCCCAAACCCCAAACAAGTTCCATGATATTTCCTTCAAAACCAGGGGTTTTCACCATAAAGCCAAACCAAACCTTCCCTAAAATCACTACCATGGATTCTAAAAGAAAAGAATACATATGTAGAATTTTTGAGAAAAAAAATAAATTATTTTCCTCTGTTTTCTGCTGCACACTTACTTTTTTTTCAGATCTGTTTGAACCCAATTTTTTTTCCAAATCTAGATTTTTTTTTAATATTTCATGAGAATTTTTTATTTCCAAAAACTACTAACAAATTTATACAAAAATTTAATAACTAATTCATTGTTTTTCTAAATTAGTGTCAAAATGAATATACTATTCTTCGCTAGCGTTTGGCCACAAATTTTCAAATATTTTTGACAAATCATATTTGGGTGAAGTTTCACCATGTGATTGATTTCAAACTTTTCAAAAAATATTTGCCTATTTAAAAAAAATCGATTTATACCCATAAGTTATCAAACTTATTAAAATTAAACTATCCATAAATTTATATTATCATTTTATAATGAATATGTTCTACTAAAAAATAATCTTATACCATAATTGATAACAATCAGCAACAACAAAATAACAATATAGGCCAGAGCAATACATTAATCGCATACTCAAATTTGTCGATGATTCAGTTATAATTATAATCCATCAAACATAAATTGTTCTTTTTTCTCAATTTTATCACTCAAATTAGACACAAACCTTTTTCGGAGGAGATAGTAAAAAATATTACTTGGAATTAATAAAAAATTACAAAAATATACTACTTAAGACTTTTATTGACAAAATATAAATATACTTATATTTAATTACAAACTAAGTTTTTAAATTACATACATAACAAAACATTTAATTTTGTATTTATTTTAATTTTATTTTACAGATTCCTCTCTCGTACTATTAGTATTTCGTGCCTTTTATATGGAGTATAACTAGGATATTAATATTTATCAAATATTCTTTCTCCTAAACAGTTTCAATACACACGTTTCATTACTTCTTTGTTTTTTCTCTTTTAGGCTTAGTGGACCTTTTGGGGATCATAATTAGTTTATTCCATTTTTGATAAAGTTATATGCTAATTTTATGGGATTGATAATTATTGTTTGTTTTTTTTGACTTTTTCAACCACAGTTTTACTCTTTTACGTTACTTTGTTTTTCTATATATTGATTTTCTCTCTCTTAATTTTTTATTCAATCAAATCATATTATTAATGGAAGCCTTCTCTCACATTTTTACCATTATTTTCATCTAGGTAAAAAACATGTAGGTTTCATCAAGTATGCATAGTGTTTTCACAATTATAACTGCATCGTAGTTTCACCAAATATGCAACCATGTAATATATAAACATACATACATACCAATTATATAACCATCATTTTACCAATAATTATTACTATTTTATACCTTTTAAATATATCAATTATATAACTATCATTTTACCAATAATTATTTTACTACTATATATAAATATACTATTTTATACCAATAATTATTACTACTTTATACCTTTTAAATATACTACTATATATCAATAGATATTGCATAAATATTTTGAAAATCTTTATTACTGTAATAGGCTGAACAATAGTTTTCACAATGTTTGTTATTGTATCCGATAGCAACAATTGCATGACTATAAGGAATTTCATCATGTTGAAATTTTTCACAACTACACATGTCATAAGTATTTTAGCACGATCTGTAAATATATGAAGATATTATTAATATAATTACTACAAAAATTCATATACAAAGTTCAATTTAACCATTACAAAGTCTTATTCACCAATATATACTCAAATATACATAAAACACTTTGGTGTATCTAAAGCTGATTTTTTGGTGTATTTTTCAAAACTATGAATCTTCAATGGTGGGAACGGATCAGCCACAACATATTTGAGTTCCAACTCAAAAACGATCGTGTCCACACCTAATTGAGAAGCAGTAGTATTAATCAAGTCTTGGTAATTGGTGTCCACATCATATCACTCCTTCAATCTTAAAATTCAGATACTTTCCTGCGACATTACAAATATTTGTTAGTCAAAATTCAAAAAAAATTGGTGGCAGATAACAAAAATACTCATTAACAACATATGTCTAATACACCAATATAAATTGGACCAAAAAATACACCAACACATACATCAGGCTATTAGCTTGGTGTCAGTTCGTAGCAATAAATATACCATCATATGTACCAGATCACATACCAATCCAATTTTTCAAATTGATACATACATCAGGCTATTAGTTTGGTGTCAGTTCGTAGCAACAAATATACCATCATATGTACCAGATCACATACCAATCTAAATTTTTCAATTTTATATTTTATTAGGATACCACCAATCAACATATGAACCTTTTTTCTAATTATTATATTATATACACCAACTTAATAACTATAATACGGACAATAATGTAACATACTTTCGAACCAAATCATATGAAACCTAAACTTTAATATATAAAAAATTGACACTCCAGTTTACAACCAAATCATATGTAGTTATTGTAATTAAACCAAAATTTCGAGGATCCAGAACATAAATCAAATTAGATGAATTCAATTTCACCAAAATAGACAAACTAAACCAAACGAATAACTCTTAAAAAGTACAAAATAGATATTTGTGATAAATCATATATAACCACGTAATAAAACACCATGCGAACTATTTTATACAATTATCTGATGAGTCCCATCGTCCGTTGTGTTGAATTAGAATTGAAAAACTATTGGTATTCATTTTTCGATAGTTGTTCTTATCAGAGAAGGGGAGTTTTGTTTGGTAGGAAACCTTTATTGGAAGATAATATATAACAAATTTGAATAAATAAGAAAGGTAAAATAATTGGAGAAATTTATGGTAATGGTGATAAGCGTGGCTGATTTGGAAATCTTTTTTTAAAAAATTTTAAATTCTACTTTTGAAAAAAAAATATTACTATATGAATGAAAAAAAAAATATTGCTATTTTGGTGTAAATACGATTCTTAATTTGTATACTAAAAAAATCGGCCCGGAAAAGAAACAAAGGGCATATGATACCAAAATTGGTAAAAGAAAAAAGAAAAGTACATACTCAAAAATACTTCCCAAATAATTATCGTAGACTAAAGTTGACAGTTCGTTCCAACTATGTATATATGCCCTTAAACACTAAAGAAGTACTCTTCTTTTAATACTACTCAATTCTCAAAAAACATTACTAATAAATATTTTTACTGTCTCAAAATAAGTGAGATTTTTACCTTTTTATTTTGTTTAAAATAAATGGTATTTTAAATAATCAAGAAAAATTAATGACGTTTTTTTTTAATTTTAGCCTTCTTTATTTACGTAACCAAAACTGCTACAGAGTAAATTACATTTTTTTAAAAGGTATATATTGAGGGTAAGTTAGTACAAACAAAACATACATCTTACATTTTAGGAATAAGTAGTTTGCTTAAAGAGTGTGCCCAAATTAAAAACAAAATTTATTTTGAAACGGAGTTTATTGTTATGTTAATGGGCGTAAAAAAAATAATTAAAACGAAAGTTAAAATAGGACGGAACGAGTATAAATTGATGAGAGACAACATAAATGCAGCAATAAAGAGTGGTAACATGACAGATATAATAATCCCCACGGAAATATATGAATGAGCAAACTAGAAAATGACACTGCACTGCAAAGCTCTTTTTTACAGTCTAGCTCGCACTCCAACCCTAGCCAAATTACTTTTCTTTGATCAATTAATCAAATATGACACATTCTTTTATTATTATTATCACATTTAACCCTTCATTTCTTTTAAATTTACAACTTGCTCTTTTCTTCTACTTCTTCTTGCCTATTCACTCAATTTGCTTCAATTAATGGAGTATATTGCAATTCACACAAAACAAATTAATCAATCCATATATATATAAAGGAAATTTGAGTATAGGGAAATTAATTAACCACAACATGTTGTATATGATTGATATTCGACTTTTGTGTTCATGGTAAAGATGTTGATGATGATGATCTCCATCCTAGTCGAAGCTCGAGATCAAGTTCATCTTCAATGAGTGAATCCCTCTTGTTGCTACCATAATCATGGTTGTTATTATTGTCATCATCATTACTAGTGTTAGATGATGTGTTGATGCTTGGATTAGGCTTATTTAATGGGAAGTTTAGAGATGTAGGAGGAGGGTATGGAGTACTTGGAGAAATCAAATTGTTATTTGTTGGATATGGTGAGATTGAGAGATTAAGAGTAGAAGATGATGAATTGTTATTCATAGTACAAGATTTTCTTGATGTGGGGTTATTGAAGATATGAGTGTTACTAGGGTTAGGCAAGGAGTATAAAAGACAAAGTCCACCATTTGTGACAAATTCTTGAGTTGGAATTAGGAGGGTGGAATTAGAATTTTGTGAAGAAATGTGGTTTTGGTTGTGGTTGTGGATGCTATTTGAAGCATATTGTGGTGGAGCTTGGTGGAGCCTAGCACGGTCGCGACGATGAACATTCATGTGTCCACCTAGGGCTTGAGCTGACCGGAATTCTCTCCGACAAAAGGTGCAAGTATAGGACCTTGGTGGCCAAGTGGTGCCCATGGCATTGCCTGTGTCTTCCTCAAATGCTCTAACTTCCCATGAATCATCGTCATCCTGAGTTGCTTGCTTAGCGTTCCACATCCAACAGTCAGTGACAGAGCCAGGATTCAATAGTGATTGGGGGGATGATGATTGTTGTTGGTTATGTTGTTCTTGGGATTGAGCCAGTTTTTGGAGTTGAGTTGAAGATAGAATCCCAAGTTCAGCAGCCATAATACACAAATAGTATTTTTATATATAGGGTGATAAGAGTTATGATGTGGAAGAAATGATGAAAAGGGTTAAATAGAGGATGGGCTTATGAGTGAGGGAAAATAGAGACAAAAAACCCTAGCTACACTGAAGATATCTACAATGTTTCCAAGTACATAGTTGGAATTTAGTAATCAAGACAAAGATTAGAAAATTTAATAAATTTTTGCACTTGATTAATTAATAATTAGTTACTCTAAATCTTTAATTTGTAGAATACTTGGTCTTTAACGTCCTTCATTTTTTAAGGCATTCATTTCTTCTCTGCTTCTGGAATGGATAATTTCACACTAAACAATAAAAGAATGGAAGGTGATAACAATATGAACATCCAAACAAGCTATGTATATATGCACTTATATGAGACGGATTCAAAATTTGAAATGTACAGATTTTCATAACAACCTCAAGTTAATAGATGTTTAGTAAAATTCTTTAGAATATAACGAGTTTGAACGAAAAGTTATAAAGTTCATATGAAATCATAAGCAGGTTTCTAGATCCGGCCCGGGTAATTTACTTGACTCTTGACTCATGTGCTAGCTATTGATTTTGACCAGGAGGAAATTAAAGGAATTTATTGGATTAACCGAAATGATGTTAATTAAATTGTAATTAAGTCTTTGTCATGGAATGAAATCTCTACACATTTTATGATGTGACTTGGTCTAACTTTTTAGGACAAGATACATAGGGGTTGTTTGAGAAACAACTCACTTTGCTTTATTTGTCTACTGCCATTTAACTGTCATTAATTACTTCATTTTGCACGAACCAATTATATTTAAATACATATTTGTCAATTTCATTGTCAAATAAAGACAGACCCCCCCCCCAAAAAAAAAGATTAAAAAATAAATGCTTCCTTCTCTTGTTCCACTTGTACTTATGAAAATGTTATTTATTGGTAAAGTTAGAGATATGAATTATATTACATTTAATATATGGTGTCGATCGCTCTTGTTATTAATTAAAACAGAGATTGATGTCTCGTTGAGGTTTATTCCTTTTGATTTAAAGTTCAAAATAAATATCAAATGTTTGAGGAACTTCAGTAGGTGTTACGTGCAAAAATTAGGACCATCAAATGATTTATTTTTTGGACATGATAGGATAAGACTAAGATCTGAATAATTTTTTAAAAAAATAGTCTAGCAGATATATTGTGTCTATATCGCAGTTCGCAATGTACCTCGGCAAATCTCACATCGAAAAGGAAGAGGGGAGTGACATGCTAATATACACGGTTTTACACTTGATATGACTATTTACAAGTGACAAGTCTGTGAAGTATATATATATTGGGTGAAAACGGACAAAAACGTATACCATGGACTTGCCATATGCAGAATGTTAGTGTTAACCAACAATTCCCCTATGAATGCCTGTGAAACAAACCCAATTTCCAATACAAACACTGATAAATATTGTTATCGCAAAATACAAGTTACAACGTATAATACACACAACAAAGTAACAACACACTAATTATAGATAGATAACATAGAAGAAGGTAACTAGAAGGGGATGAGATTCTAGAACAGAGAAAGGAGATGAGAGATAACTGAAAGCCAGAGCTTTGACATAATTTGCATAACCGTTCTTTCTAATCCCTAGACCTTTTTAACAATAGCTAATTGGGCCTGGATCCCATATAAACTCTCCAACATTTTATTTGGCCCAATAATATCAACTGGATCAATCATATTTGTCGCATCTAGGCCATAGGCCCTTATGAAGTCATCGTGGATCACAACAGCCTGCTACATACAACATGTTATTCATGGGAATTGAACTCTCGATCATGGCTCTGATATCACTTGTAAAATATTTTTACCATCATATCAAAAGCTATAATTGATATAGCAAAGACACAACTTTATTCTTAATTAAATTTATCAAGTAAATGTCATGTTCGACCATGATTTTAACCCGGGTCATCCCTGACTATTACCTGGACCTCACCATAGACAAGATGTTTAATTACATTACCCCACATTTCTCATGATTCGAACCTAGAATCTTATTAGTCTAAGAATGATGGATGTCATCCATCAAAAAACTATCCTCTGTGGTACAATTTCTAGTTTTTTAAAATCAAAAGTATTTTAAATTTAATTTTCTGATTAAATTGATACATTAAAAGAACCGAAAGGGATTAAGTAGCAATACGTAATTAATAAATTCACATTTTATGTCTTTTGGATTTGAAATGGTATCAAATCGATCGTTAAAAATTGCCAGCTTTGCCTTGATATTATCGTGTTACATGTACGTATTTAAAACAGCCATTCTTTAGTGTCATGTTTTATTCTTTTCTATATTTTGCTTCAATTTTTATTACCAAGGACCTAAGTAAATACAAAATTGTCATCAATCAATTCATCCATGTGTCAAAATACTCAAAATTATCAAACTTAATTTGGATGTTTCACATCCATAAGTGTGACCGAGTTGATTGAGCAGATAATCTTCTAAATGAGAGATCTCATATTCAAAATTGACCTCTTATATGTGTTTCAATCGAGCTCATCACACAAATCTTATCTAATTATTACACTTCAGCAAAATTTTCTTTATACACATCTGAAAGATGGATGTGTTAACAACTTTATAGTTAAGTGCTACAATTATATCATAAACTTTTTCTTTCTTATTTTATCCCTTATGTTGTTTGCTTCCCAATTGTCCATATTGTGCAAATAACATTATTCGTAAATTACAGTATCCTTAAAATATTTGTACTAGCAATTAAAAAATGGAAAAATAACCCGTACTTAATTAGCTGTCCACTTCGATGAAATGAAAAAAAGAAGAAGATAATATAAGAGATTAAATTAATCGCAGTTTTAATTGATGAAATTTCATAGATATTTACATCTTGTGTTTGGCCTAGGAGAAATAAATTACTAAATAATACTCCAATAATCTTACTTAGATACTTCTTAATTCCCTTGTTTACATCGTTTCAACATGCTGCCAGGTTCCTAGGTTGCAGCTAGCTAATCTTCCTAGTAAAATATATAATTTTTTTAAATCAATTATCATCACGTACTGGTTGTTGTGTAGTACCAATTTATTTATTTTTTATCGAAGACAACATATTTTAATTTTTATATATGCACAATCTACGACTTAAACAAATTTAATGTGTAATTTATTGTACTTACTTCAACACAAATACGTACTTTCCTTTTTAGCCTTTAGTCTCTAGTAAGTACCAACGTTTCGTTATCAATACTATATAAATTGTGATTGCTTTTATAATTAATTTTGACAAAAGTCGAATTTGTACACTATTAGAACCAGAGGGTTTTTTCATCATGAATATATGAGAAATTTATGCTATAAAATATATATTTTTCACCCAATTTTCGTTGAACCAGCTTACTGTAAAAACGCAGGATGTGAAACAGATTTCATTGAAATATTGAGAATAGTCACTGAATTTTTTTATCTCACTAACTCAATTGAAAAATCTATAAAATAAACTACCAAATATTTTTTAGTGTAAAATAATTATTTTTAAAAAATGATATATCATATCGATAAAATTTGTTCAATGCATTTAGAATAGCAATAAGCAATAGTAATACATATGTAAGTAAGTATAACGAAATTAACATGATTAGATAGACACAATTAGTTGGATCATGATATTATCGATTCAACTATGGAATCAGGAATTACTATATTCTTCAAAATTCCAATGGTAATAGCTCCCTAATAGACTGGGTTAATATGTAAATCTAGGGGTAGCAAAATTAATGAGAAACATGTGACCCACTTATTTATTGATTTAGTCTATTTTGATTTGTCTAATTTGGCATATTTTAAAATTGAGCTATGTAATATGAATTGATTCATTAGAAATCTTATTAGACATACGTCAAAAGCTAATTCAAATCCCCCCACCACCACCCCTCCGCCCCCTCCTGAATTTCTAATTAATGAGCGCTATCTTCTGAATGAGGCCTTATTTGACGTGAATCCGAATTACTCAGACTTCAATTTGGGTGTTGAAATCAGGTGGAAAATAAAAATTATATTAGTGGTAATATACACCGAAAAAACTACTAATTAGACATACATCTATACCATATATATACCAATTCTATCTATACTTTCAAATAATTACCTAAAACTACACTATTTAAAAAAATTCTATTATATATATCCTAAAAAATAACCTAGAGCAATTGTGTATAATTTATGCCTCAATTCACATCTTCAATCATAATCAACACACTCTTTCTCCTTCAATCTCTCATCCCATATGAATCTCTCTTATCTATCTCTTCCTTCTCCCCCACACGATCTTCTTCGCGAAGTAATAAAAAATTAAATCGAAAATCAAGCAATGAGGTTTGCGTAATCTGAGTACGTAGTACATGATAAATTAAGATTGTATAATATGAGGTAATTAGCTCGAAGGCTTTCAGACCAATGAGCTTGTGTAATCCAAGCAATACATATGATTTTACTGGTGTATTTGATGTAAATTTTTATGTATTTGCAAGGTATACACATGTATAGGTTAAGAGTTTATGCATAGGGCAAACAATAACTTTGATTGTGTATTTGTTATTATATGTATCTGCCATTATACATATACTCAAGTATGTATAAGTTGTATCTGATAAATTGTACATGTATCCCAAATACATGATTCATTATATGAGATATCGTGAGATATTCCAAAGTTGTTTCACATGTGATTTCCTCCTTAAATTATGCATTTCAGTTACATTCCTAATTTAAATACACTTAATTATACACGTAATTGATTAACATGTCCATGTACATGTATCTGAGGTGCGAATTATGATAATATTCTCACAATATAACAAACTCACAAAAAGAAAGATAATTAGTTACTAAACTAGTGAAATTTGTATTGTCTACCCATATACATAATATGGCATTTGATTTGGGCTTTAGTTGAAGCCCAATACATAACTTGATGTCGATTAATGGATATTATTACAAAGGGGAAGTTATTGGGTTAAAAGTTGGAGAAAAGACATAAAGTCACCACTGAAGTTGTTTCGAATTTTTAAAAAGACACCTTAACTTTGCAACCGTCCTACTACCCCACTAAAGTTGTTAATATATTTGTAAAAGCGTCATTTTGACCCATTCCCTCATCTGGGACAACACGCGTGATGCCCACGTTGTGACCCGATTTATTTCAAAAATAAAAAAGTCTTCATCTTTTGTTATTTCTTAGCTTTCCAGAGTCTCTTCGTCTCCCAATCCAAACGATTGTGTTGATTTCAAACACTGCATTTGAAATTTTCCTTCAAAACCTAATCACAAAAATATCTTCATTACTCAAAACTAAATGAGATTAAGAAGAAATTAAACCTTGAAAAACTTCAAATTAACCTTTTCTACTGAAAATTAAAAGAGAAAACAAATTCCTACTTTATTGCGCTTGGGAAAGATTGTGAATTCATAAAAGAGAGTACCAAAGTTGATGATGAAATCGTCCGTCAAGAGAGGCACCAACAACTCTTTTTTTAGCTTACTTTTGGGGGAAGATGATGAAAAGAAAGAAAATATTTAATTGATAAAGAAAATAAGGGACACCTGTCACTTTTAAATTGGTTATTCGTAGTGAAAACACTGCTTCACGCGCTTGTTGTGTGTGCTCACAACCCAGGTGAGGGAATGAGTAAAAAATGATCCTTTTACAAAGATATTAAAAAATTTAGTGGGGTAATAGGAAAATTGCTAAGTTAAGGTGTCTTTTTGAAAATTCGAGACAACTTCAGTGGTGACTTTATGTCTTTTATCTAATTGTATATAACTTTTGTACTTCTTGTCACTTCCTCCACATATGTAGCTGCTCGGCATTAATTTAAGATATTCGTTTAGCTCAACTAACTCTAATTACAAGTTATAGCTAATATAATAGCACATTTCTTATATAAAGAAGATATTAAGTAAACTATGTATCAATATTTTATAAATAATATATAATTTTGTGGATATAATGTATAATTATGTATTAGAGATGTATATATATCCATAAATACTGTTTATACATTGCCATAATTCATCTTCTTCCATGAGTTCTCCTCTAAACAGTCTCAAATAATATATATATATATATATATATATATATGAACTCCTCTTAGTGTTTCAAATCCTTTGATATATCATTCAATCGAAATGATTCACATTTGCGGCAGGTCGAATTTTAAAGAAGAACTTCGAAGAAGCTTTTATGGCTTGATGGAGTCTTTTAATCCCAACAAACTCAAAATCTCCTCTAAACAATCTCGAATTGTAGCTATGAGCTCCTCTTGATATTTCAATTTTTTGATATATTATTCACTTGAAATGATTCACATTTACAAACTTTAAAAATGACTTTTAAACAAAATTTAATTACATTAAATCAGAATATGGGGTGGAGGGAGAAAAACAAAAGGAAATAAAACAAGATTGGCTTTTTTTATAAAAAAAAAAACAAGAACAAAATATGAGTAAGTTGTAGGCTTAGTTTGCACAAAAAGCAACGGCCCAAGCGAACCCACTAGAATTTGGCCCAATTCACGTGCTTAAGGATCAGACTCCTCTTTTTTTGTGTTTGTGAAATGAAAGTGAAAGAAAATAATTTTGATATATAATGTATAACTATGTATTAGAGATGTATATAGATCAATAAATATTGTTTATACATTGCAATAATCCATCTTCCTCAACGAGTTGATTTTCTTCAATCCTTACCAACTCCTCTCAGTGTTTTGAATCCTTTGATTTATTATTCAATCAAAATGATTCACATTTGTGGCAAGTTGAATTTTAAATAAGAACTCCGAAGAAGCTTTTATGGCTTAATGGAATCTTTTAATCCCGAAAAACTTAAAATCACCTCTAAACAATCTCGAATTGTAGTTATGAGCTCCTCTCGATATTTTAAGTTTTTTGATATATTATTCACTTGAAATGATTCACGTTTGCGAACTTTAAAAACGAGTTTTAAACAAGATTTAATTACATTAAATCGGAGTGTGGGGTGGAGGGAGAAAAACAAAAGGAAATAAAGTCATATCCAGTACTCCCTCCGTCCCTAATTACTTGTCCACTTTTGAATCGGTACACCTATTAAGAAAGCAATTATTGACATAGTGAGTTTACCATTTTACCCCTATTAATTATGGAATGGATGAATTAAAACCTTATGATTTTCAAGAAGTTCTACATTTTTCAAAGTAATTAATTGAGGGTATTAGGTAAAAATATTTTGTTTTGTCAAAATGAACAAGTAATTAGGGACAACTAAAAAATGAAAAGTGGACAAGTAATTAGGGATAAAGGGAGTATTGTTTAAAGGAACTCATATCTAAAATTTAGAGTTATTTAAAAGAGATCTGAGTTTGTCGAGATATAAAAAATAAAGTCAGCCTTCAAAGTATAAGTAGTATTGTTTGAAGTAGATGAATATATATATATTATTTATACAATATCATTACATTTTATTTTTACATATGACCTTTTTTTTGTTGAAGAACTTTTGGTTACCCGTACAGTTAAGTAAGAATCCCAAACTTATTCAGTAGTTGTTGGGGCTAGTTTCAAATATATGCAATAAAGTAATTAATGTACAATAAATAAAGTCATATTTATTTACATAAAAATTAATCAAAAATAAAAAAAATGCATTGACTATACAATATAGCTTGTTAAAAGTCATAGAAAGTATATATTGACTATACAATATATCTTATATATACATGAGCTACACGTTGTAACGAACCTGAATTCTCAACTGAAATACTCAAGCATTATATAATCACTAATAGCCAAATTACAATGCAACACTTTAACTATTAAATTATAATGCAAAATACTGAATTAACAAGTAACTAAAGATAGAGATAAGAATGGGATGAGAAGCTTAGACTCTAGAAAGAGATGAGAGGATCTAACAATTTCTTTCACAATCTGCATAAATTCCCAAAAACCGCAGTCATAACCCTTTTATCTCTACTCAACCTGGATCCCAAGAAAATCTATTGTTGGGCTGTTTTATTCTTGCGCCACTTCGTGGTTTAGCCTAGGGGCCTAACAGCTTGTCTAGCCTCTCAGCTATCCGTGATCACAACACACGCTAAGGGCCCGTTTGGCTGTGCAATATGAAATCATTATTTTAAATCATAGTATGAAATCATGAGATAAAGTTGGAGTTTTGTTTGAACATGCGATTTGAACTTTTTATGTTGTATGTTTTCTCATACATAAAAATCTCATAAGTTATAAAACTTTTAAAATTGTCTAAACTATTTATACAATCTTACCAAATAAGCACAAGTTTATAAAATCGCATAGTACACTATCAAAAAGATATTCTTAAAAAATACAATATCTTTTTTATCAAGCTTTAATTCAAAAAAAGAATTAAATTAAACATAAGGTGTGGTGCACTAGTCTTTAACATAATTCACCCACATAGTAAGGATAATCTTCTCACGTTGGACATGCATTTCTCGTTCGTATGACTAAGAAGATAAACCAACATTGTTACTTTGAGCCATTTGTTGGTCAATTTGATTGGTAAATATATTTGATAAAAAATAATGAGCTTGGTGAGTATAAATGGTAAAGTAGAAATTGATTTGAAGTAATAATATGTTCCATCATATGAGATATAAATTGTTTAAAAAGTAATGATATGAATTATAAATTTTATTTACATATGAAATAAATGGTTAGTAGATATATACGCAGGGTTGTTTTTATCAAATATAATTTGTGGGTAAATGTTTGAATTTGAAAATTCTTAAATCATGATTTTTGGAGAATTCAGGATTTCACCTCATGAAATGAAATCAACGTGAAATCGCATGTCCAAACTATTATTTCATCTCATGATTTTCATATTGCATGTTCAAATGCCTACGAACTATACATTATAATACACTCAAAAGATAAATATAACTTAACTATACGTGAAGCATACACTAACTACATACGAAGTATACATGGACTATTCAATCTCGATCAACTCAAAATTTCCTCTAAACAGTAAAAATTTATACATAGAATCTTCTATGTATCGAATATTTTGATATATAATTCACTTAAAACTATTCACATGTTTTGGTAAAATTAGAATGAAGAAGACGATGCAGAATGAAGAACAAACTAGCCATTTTCTTGGTAATTACGTTTTGGAAAAATTAGCAAACTAGTCACAATTCCTAACTTAATTAGTAAAAATATCTACAATTTAAAATAATTATTTAAAATGTCAAAATATCAATATTTTAGAAAATAATTTGTATCCAAATATTATTATTTCTCTTTCCTTTTATTTCTCAAAACTGTCCAAAAATACATCCACTACCCATTTACACTTCTTCCTAGGCTTTAATACCATTACATTTATTTTCCATCTTTCACGTTTTCAATTTTTTTTCTCTTTCATCAACTTTCCAGTTTTCACCATTGTCCCTATCATTCACGTTTTCTCATTTATTTTTTCTCTTTCATCAAATTTTCACCATTATTCTCTCCCTCACTGTTAAAGAAGAATTAATTATTCAAGTTCATACCAATTTGTTCAGATCTATCAATTAATTCAAGAAATCTTTCAATTGATAAATGTATTTTCGAAGTCATCATTTATTTTGCGAGATTTCATGAGATTTTGTTTTCAAAATCACAAATTATGTTGAATTTTGAATTGTATGTATTACGAATTTTTCGTCATTTTTTCAATTTTTATGTGAGTTTGTTAACATACTCATCAAATATTTATGCATTTCGGATTTTTAGTATTTTAAACACTATTGTTCAATTTTTTTGTGATTTTATTTTCATATTTTAGATTTAGTAGATTGTAATTTGTAGTAATCTACATTAGCATTCATACATAATATATTGTTTGATTTTTTTATATATTCATATTTAATAATTTCAAATTTTGCTTATAGGGTTACTAATGCACAAGTGAATACAGATTCAGATTTGGGTTTGGTGAAAAAAATCGGGAAAAAGGAACATAGTAGGAGGAAGAAAGAGAGAGTCAGGGAAGAAGGTTGCAAAATTGTATTCATACCAGAATAATATTCATATTAATTTTTGTTTGTCAATTGTTTTTCTTTTACTCATCATTTGTATTTTTATGAAGAACATTGTATTTCGTTTTTAGTTTGTAGTCATTCAAATAGGTATGTCAAATGGATTGTATTTCTTAAGCATATATGTATCCTATTTTTTTAACAGTCAATTTATTTATTTTTAAAAATATTGTATTCTTCCTCAATAGATTATATTATTTTCATTATGTATGCTATTTGTTTTTCAGAATCTTGTATCCCTATTTCTTTCATAGTCAAATTGTATTTATTTTTTTAGAATATTATATCCTTCCTCAACAGATTGTATTATTTTCACCATGTATGCTATTTTTTTTCAAAATCTTGTGTCATTCATAAATCATATTCATATGTAATGATTAGATTATATTGAGATACAATCAGTAATATTTTTGTAATACAAATAAAAGAAAAATATATTTGGCAGTCATGTCATACAATTTTGATCACTGAAATACAATTTGTAGTTTTCACTATGAAAGTAAAAAAAATCAATTTTAATTTGAATGGTAAAGTGAGCACATAAAATGTAAAAATTATTGGTATACAATTATAATGAAAACATAATAAAAAGGAAAGTTGATCCAATCGAATGAAAAAGGGATTTTTTTTAAAAATTGTAACTGATGAGAATTTTAAGTTTATATGTTCCTTTTAAAAAAAATATTATCTCCCTTGATTTTCTCCTTTCTAAATAATTGTAATCTTGAAAATCAAACAAATAAAAAATACATAAATCAAATACATAACAAACTAAAATATTGACATTTTAGATAAATATTGAAAGTGTGGCCAAGGAAATCTATTAAATGTCAAAATATTGACATTTTGAAAAAAATTCCCGTTTTAAGTTTTTGGGAAAGTATTTATGTTCCGCCCAGGCCCAATATGAGCCACGGGCCTTGGATTGGAAACTACATTTTAATTCTTATTCTTTCAGCTCACAAATACTACAAAATATCTTGAGTAATTTCTGTGGGGAAAAAAAAGGCGCAAGGGCAAAACAAAAAATATTTTTCTGAAATGATTTTTTTTATTACGAAATTTGAAGTTGAGACAGCACTATTAGCATATCTTATTCTGTTTCTTTTCATTAATTTGTAGCTAATGGACTCTAATGATTTAATTAACTTTAAATTAAATTAACTACCATATATATAAGAGTGATTTTGTGACTATATGTTCCCTTTTCAAAAAAGAAATATACATGAGAAAGTTGGAAAGAAATAATTCATGTGTTCCTCATTATCAATGCCTCTGCATAATTTATCATCCTTTTAGCAGTACCTTTTAAGAAAAAGGATCGAAAAAAATTAATTTAAATAGTCGGTCATTTAACTATAACTAAAAATAGCTTATAAATATAAAATATAGGTATAATTCATGTATATTATTTATGTAACTACGTATAATCTATATATAATTTATGTATCTACAAAGAAAAGTTAAATAATGACTTTTAAGATAGTGCTAGTATATATCCGCTTAAAATAAGGATAGAGGGTATAATTTACTATGATTTTTTTCACATTTCTTTAACAAATAAAATAATTTTAACAAAAAATCTCCACAAGTCAAAATTTTAGAGTCAAGATATTGGACGACAAATAAAAAAAGAGACATTAAATAGTTAATTAAATTTACTTTTCTTTCTTGTGATGCGTTTTTGTCCAATATTGTACTGAAACTTTCTTTTAAATTAATATATCGTGCAAGATTTTCAACTTCTATAAAATCAATTAAATTTTATAGTATTTGACTTTGACTCTGTGGCTTTTATAAAAATAATATTTTTACTGCACTTTTTTTTTTTTGGGTACAATGTAGAAGCTGTATATGTTGTATATAGGGAAAAGGGGACATTTAAGAAATATTAAAACCACATCAATTGATAAATAAACTCCAAAAAGAACATGGCCAGAATTATAAATAATAACGATGGATCTGAGTAAGTCTCCTTTTATTTTATTTTTCAAAAGACAATGGAATATAGTATTAATTAATTATGTTTCATGTGTATAAAGTGTTTATGATTAAATGATATGACTAAATAAAAGATCATCCGAGGTTAAATGTATATAGATTAGACATTTTTTAATTAGAAAAGTACTTAGAGTTATTGAAATTATTTAAATATTCGAGTTTTTAATAGTTGTTTACTCGTTTGTTTATAGAGAAAAAATAGTATGTGGTTGCAAAATCTTAGTACCTTGAAGTATGTGTGTTCATTACTTTTTTTTTCTTTTTTTTTTTGGTTGTGCGACCCTACATTTTTTTTTATTTTATGAAATGAATAATTAAAGAATTATTGTGAAATAAGTTATTAATCTAACATTTACGTCGCGAATCAAACTATATAAACTCTATACATATTTGAGAATCTTAATCATTAAGATCACACTATTAAAAATAAAAATTAATTAGCAAAAGATATAATATTCTTTAGCTAAATAACAAAATTTACTGCTAATTTTATTTAGTGATGGATTATAAAAAAAATATTAGATCAGTTACAAACAATTTAATAACGAATTAGTGATAAAATTTATAGCTAATTTCAGTTATTTTATAGCGTCATCTACTATAAAGATATGACACTGGGGCCTAACTCAACCCCAAAAGCTAGCTCATGAGGGGAGGTTTGTCCGAGTCCATATAAGGAGACTAAATTTTTCATCCCTCTACCGATGTGGACATCTTAATTAACATTCCCCCGCACGCCCAGACCTCAATTGGAGCGTGAACACTTCTAAATGGGGGTCCATCATCGGTGAACAACAAATTGGAATGGGTCTGACTCTGATACAATGTAAAGATATGACACTTGGGCCTAACTCAACCCCAAAAGCTAGCTCATGAGAAAAGGTTTGTCAAAATTCATATAAGGAGACCAAATTTCCATCCCTCTACCGATGTGGGACATCTTAACATCTACAATATCAAAACTATATTTTAGAGGATCAAGTTTAAGTTGGTTACTAACTTAATCCATTTTCTTTGTTTTGTTGAACCAACTCTTATCCTCGAGAATACCAAAATAAGAAGGAAAAAAACCATTTGTACTAAATATCTATATGAAATTATATTAATTTATCAAAATTATGTAATAATTTAAAGCGAGGGATGTGTGGTAATTAGTTTTAAATTAGTAATATGTGAAGAAGACATGTATCATATCCGTTTCCTTTTACTTATTAAGTTCTTTGAAACATCGCTTTTTAAACGATACTTTTTATTACTTAACTTGATTAACAACTTAATATTCAATTAAGAATAATTTATAGTAAAAGTTTGTGGGTCCTTCGGATGTTAATCATAAACTACAGATGGTTAATGACTTCTTTAAAGTCCAATATACAACAAGTTGCTATTAAGAATATAATGTTTATAAAGTTATCAATTGTGATTATCAAAACATTTATCGTTGTTCTATTAGTACTTAAATAAAAGTATGTAACGACAAATCATCACATTTTCTTACTTTGCATGTGACCACTTGGAAAGAAAAACAAGAATAATTGTTTTCGCTCTTTATTTTTTTTAATCAGGTAACTGAATTGATCGAATAGGTGGTTTCTTAAATGAGAAGTCACGAATTTAAATTTCATTGTATATTTTTTTGGCCCAGCTCGCTTTACGGGACTTGCATATGGGCTATTATATTGAAGTCGCGGGATTAGTCTTGTGCATCAAAAGAGTAACCGTTGCGAGTTTACAAATTAAGCTTATGGTTAACCATCCTAATCATGGTTAGTAAATAAAGGACATATTACTTATTACTATAGAAAACCATTATATATATATTGGTTGTTTCTAACTATCTAAATGGAGAATTATAAAAACAAAATAAAGGCAGAATTTTTTAATTTTTTTTACCAATACATGTAATTTTTACCGAAATAATAAATTTATTACATTTTTTTACATACAATTTATCTCTTAACTATGAAAATTAGTATGTATTTTCTTATGTATATGCTTTGTATATAACAACACTGTAATTAATTAAGTGAATATTAAAAGACGTTCACTATATTGTTTTTTGAAGCACCAAAGTGTTGCTTGTTTGACATAAGACAATTTAAAGAATGTAGTTAATAATGACATTGTTGTACTTTTAGTACGTTAATCCATAATATCCAATTCTTTAAGAATGTCGTCGAACCTTATGGTTATTTAACCTAATAGTATAAATCTTCTCCCATGAATATAATATCCAATTGGTAAAGAAAGTACGATTTTAAAAATAATGAATAAGAAGTAATATTTTAATTTATATTTTCTTTATTAGTTAACCACTAATAAATAATGCGTATGAATACAAGTTGCGAATAATTAATGAAGATGGAAGGTTAAAGATGCATTTGACCGCAAATAATAATATACTCCATATAGGTGAAACAATAATTAAAAGCTAGGTAAAAGCAACAAGTACTTGATTATTTACCATAATAAACAAATGAATGGCAACAAGAAAAGCTAAGCCTGATTGAATTAACTGATTGTAAATAGCTGAAGTAAGATTCAAAATGCATAAATTTATTTTTGGAAAAATTACGTAAATATATAATTTATTTTATTATAATTTTTCTAAAATTTTCTGTTACTTAAAAAAATTATAAAAATTCCTATTTTCCTTACAACTCTCTCTTATTTTCGGATACCTCACTCTTACACGATATATCGTGATAGATGTGTCTTGTAACAACAAAAGTAATGTATCGAGACACGATGTATTGAAATGTTGAGCAATGTGTCGGGAGAGGTGTGTCTTGTATCAACAAAGAAAATGTATTGGGACGCGATGTATCGGGACGATGAGTGATGTATCTTAAATTCTTAAATTTTATGTGATTTTTGTAATTCGAAAAAGAGTAGAAATGTCATCTAATTAGCTCTTAACACTATGAAATTTGTGTAATTTTTTGAAATAGTTACATGTATTAGGATAGATGTGTTGAAACTATTAATAAGCAATTAATGTACAGTTGATGAAATTTTTTAATTTAACCTGACCTTGTTGGGTTATAGTTTAATAAACCATTAAAAAAAAAAAAATCGATAACCAAAGCAATAATTAAGTCAATATAAAAAGACAATATTTTTAAATCATTAGACCAAAATGCAATGTCAATAAACTAATAACATTTTTTCCCATCCAATTTATTATTAAACCGAAATTTGCACACCCCTAGATTTCGCAAAGATAAAACATTGGAGTATGTTATCAAAAATTGAAATAGTGTTTCCGTACTCCTTTCCTTAAAAAGAATCAATAATTTGTTAAAGAAACCAGAAAAGTAATGATCATCACCCAAAAAATAGCCATAGGGGATAGTTTTGATCAATAGGACCTTGAGCCCATGAAATAAGGGCAACTTGTTCCTAAATTTTGCATTGTCCATGGTTTGCATCCTACATACAATCATTTTCGAATACGACTTTTGATTCAAACCACTAAAGTTAAGGCTTTAGACCTCTCATACGTAATTTTAATCAGCTATCAATGACTCCTATACATTATGAAGCGCTATCCAATAACCATAAAGTTAATCACAAAATTTCTATGAATATTTCCCACTCCTCCCACCCCCACCAATCTTTATCTACCTTATTTAGTTGATGTGATGGAGACGTGAACAAATTGAGGGAGTTGGTGGGAGGATCTTCAAAAATGACAAAATCAATCAAGAAAGTCAAGGAGCCTCAAACATTTTAGTGGCACTACATTATTTGATTATTGCTGTATTGTTTTCTTTTGTTTTTTTTCAAATAATATGTTTAATTAGCTAATTGAAGCATTATTATTAGCCATAAGCAAAAATAATATGTACAAATTATCTCTCTTTTGCTTTGCTTTCTACCTAAACGGGACATTTTCCTAAGAGAAAATTACTAGCCATTATATACTTTATCTCCTTGGTCTGTGTTTCAAGACGGGTCGAGCGTCCGGAGTGCACAGATGTCAAAGCAAGCAGACGCGCACAATCAAGGAAATGGTGTTTTACGAGCGTATCAAGAACCCGGGCTTTGGTCGACCCCCAATCCACACTGATCCACTCCCCGAGTTAATCGATGGATCGGCTCATCACCATTCTACATCCGACCGGGAGCATACTGAGAGAGAGTATGAGTCACGCGCGGTAAGAGAGAGTAAAGGATGTAGGGAGGGGGTAAGTGGAGAGAGGACCCCCGAGTTTTAAGGGCTCAAGAAATGGTATTTGACCCAAAATTAAAAGCCTCGTGCCAGATAGCTAGGGGATCCCACGTGCACCCTTTGTTATAAAAGGATAAATATATTCATGATTAATCTGAAATCAATATACTATTTCCGTTTCACAAAAGTGACCTGATTTGACTTGATACGAAGTTTTAGAAAATAAAGAAGATTTTTAAATCTTTCGGTTCTAAATTAAAGTTATGTCAAATGTACTAAATTGCCCTTCAATCTTATGGCTTTAAACATGTCACGTGGAAAGCTGAAATTTAAATGTTACTAAAAATGGAAAGAGGTCATTCTTTTTTAAACAGACTAAAAAGAAAAGGAGGTCATTCTTTTTTAAACTGAGGGAGTACTAATTTAATAGTTATATCTATTATTTTATAATGTATTGTATCATATTATACATGATATTATATTGTTTTGATGAATATAATACTTGGATAAATTATATATAACACAAATTTGAACAATAAACTTTTTTAAAAAAATAGTCGAGTACAAAGTATAACAACAAAATGAGAAAAATAAATAAAGTAATGAAACGACCACATCAAATCAGACGTTACATACAATGAGACCTTTTGTTGATATCTCACGATGAATTTAATGATACGGTACAATTAAATTTAAATAATGATCAAAATAAATAATAAATCTAAACTAACAATGCAATATAATATAATAAGCAACAATTATCCAAACAAGCTGTAAGTGAAACTTTTTGGACGAGATCAATTCAAATTAGTCGACCCTAACAATTCAAATTCAAACTTGTTTATCTTTTTTTTTGTCCCTCCCTAGCTTCCATTTGTTTTGCTATCTTGATAATTCGAAGTCTCGGACCACCGTCTTAAAGTTTGAGAAGGAAAGTGCTTATCATTTGAGTCACCTATTTTTGTCTAATTTTTTCCTCATCTTAATTACTATTTGAGTTTGATCCACAATTTTTTTCAACTGTTTTAAATTGTTAACTATTATGAGTCATTATATATTTAAAACTTTCGGAGGAAGTAAATTTATTTTAAAAGACTTGAACATTATATGTTCAAGTGCACGATTAACAAAATTAATTTAACTCTCCTATTCTGAATCTTAGTCATATAAATTAAATAGAGGAAATAATATTTTATGTATTTATTTGATTGATGTAAATCCCAAATATGAGTGTAGTTTTTTCATAAAATATCACCTTTTTTTTTTTGCTTTCTATTATTATGATGGGAAATGTGGTTCTACCCTTTGGAAAACCGAAGGGAAAAGTTAGAAAGTGTAGAGAAGATGAAGGATAAGACAAAGTGATAGTAGTAGGAGAAAAGTTAAAACAATAGTAGATGAGTTTTTTTCAATTTTTGATTTGACATTTTGGATTCTCTGTCCCAAATCTTCAAGTGAAGTAGTATTAAAAAGCATTTACAGCACTTAGTAATAGGTATTGTAGTAGGACTCTAAGTACAGTTAACTTAAGACTCTATAATTCTCTTCGAGGTTGTAACTCAACATTACTTTTATCAATACAATCCTTGATTTCTCTAATCCTAAACGTGAGATTTCTACATGGTATCAGAGCATAAAAGCTCTTCCGCTCTCTGAGTATTGATCAAAAAAAAAATTAAAAAAAACCCACATGTTGCAATGACCACTTCTACCAAATATATGTCGACCTCCTTACTTCACCAACTCATTGTCGCCTGCTCCATTAAACTTAAGCTAGCAAACTATCTCATAAAGAGGACACACATATCCCAATTGATTCATATCACAGAGAATGAACCAAGTAAAAGTAGTTGTTCCACTGGACAAACTGCTGGAAAAGTCGTAGCGATTGAGAAGGATGCAAAAGATAGTGGCACCATTGATGATTGGAAGGAGAAAGATGTGTTGCTAAGGAGTTGGATCTCAAGCACCTTGACCGAAGAAAGCATGCACCTAATTGTGGGCTGCTCAACTGTCAAGGAGATGTGGGAATGCTTGGAAAAAGCTTATATTCAAGCAACAAAAATAATTAATTTTGCTAGAGGTTTAGGTCTCAAATACAAGACCTTTGTCATATTAGGTAAGACACCATATTTCACTCTTAATCAATTTATTTATGCTCTCGCGAGTTTTAATATAAGGGAAGATGAAGAAGATGTGCCACAACAAAACTATAACATGGTATTATCTGCTAAAAAAGGCAGGGGAAGAGGAAACAACAACATTAACTCCAGAGAAACAGATTTCAAGCATGCTGGACAGGGAACATGTCCTAAGAACAGTCAATATGGACCAGGTTCTCTGAACAATAAAAGTTCTCAAAGTGAAAATAAGGAGAGGAATAATATTGAGTCATGTCAAATCTTGTGGTAGGAATAATCATACTGCTCTTAAGTGTTTTTACTGGTGGAACTACTCATATCAATCTGTAGATGAACTATCACAAGCAATGACTAGACATCACATTCATACCGAAGCATTGACAAAACAAGTTTTTGCTGGGTATTCAAAGTTTTTTTTGCTGCGTATTTGAATCAAGCTAGGAGTAACCGTTCCTCTATTCACTAGCTTGAAGGGAAGTGTTGAAGAAGAAGGAAGCTGATGATTGGAACATGTCAAAAGAACAAGTCCAACGAAGCTGACTGACGTGTCTGCAACAAGTGTTGATGAAGAAGAAGTTGACGATTGGAACATGTCAAAGGAACAGGTCCAACGAAGCTGACTGACGAGTTTACAGCACTGCTGTAGAATTAGAGTCGCACTAGGATTAGACTACTTATATTAATTAGGATTATATTACGACTAGAATTATATTATGATTAGGATTATATTTCGACTAGGATTAGATTATTTATATTTGCATTATTATTATTATTACTCCATATAGTAGTAATAGGTATTATAGTAGGACTCTAAGTATATTTAACTTACGACTTTACAATTCTCTCCTATATAAGGAGGTTGTAACTCAACATTATTTTTATCAATACAATCCTTGATTTCTCTAATCCTAGACGTGAGATTTCTACATATAGTACGTGAGTTTTACTTTTATATCGAAAACAAAGATTATTTTCATTAGACGATTTAAGAAAAACAATTCAAGGCAATTTTAAAAAATTGAAAACAATGCCCATTTCATAATTAATATTATTAGGGGTCGTTTGGTTTGAATACAAGTTATGCTGGGATTTGTTATCCTGGTATTATTTTTTATTGATTGTTTGGTTTGTAGTATTAAAAATAATATTCATTGGATACTTTTTAAAATAAGTTATTTGTTTACAAAAATACCTTCTACCTTATTTAACTATTTGTATATTTTTTTGATAGAGCTTTAGTTAACTTCCCAGATATTTCAAATTTATTTGTTTTTTGTTTACTGTTAGTTTCGTAGGAATTTGGGTTGTATTTGTTTTTGTTAAGTCAATAAAAGTCTGACCCATGTGGTCATATTAAAACTTTTAGAAAAAATATTTCAATCTTAAAAACAAATTATCCACCTTATTTAGCTTAACTTTTTTATGTATGAATTCTTATGATTTTTTGTGTTCAACTATGTACCAATTTTGGAGACGTCAGTAGTCCACTCTAAAAAACAAACCTAATTAAGTTTTTCAAGTTTAATTAAGTTGTATTAGTATCAAATTGTTTAGATTAGAAATTAATTAATTATGATACAAATAATTTATTGTGACAGCAGAAATTAATTGAGATGTGACCAAACCACATTAATTAGTATGAGTTTTATGTATGAATTCTCATCTTTTTCATATTTGAACTACACTTTGGTGTCCCAAAGGCTTGGACCAAATGAAAAATCACGGACATCAAACTTGGAGTCACCAATTACGTTGCTTACTGGGCATCAAAGTGTAGTATATACTCATGAAGTTTAATCTAGTAGGAACAATTATTACAAATATATATATATAGAGAGAGAGTGATGACATAATGGGTTTGAAGGGTGATTTTGTTATTTAATAGATTTATCCAAGGGCAAATTATGATGGGATTATTATACCATCCAAAGAGGGATAATTTATTCTGGTACTAATTGTTAATCCCGGGATAAGTTATCCCGGACTTGCCAACCAAACAACAAATTAAGCATCACTATAATTTTATCCCAAGACTATTTGGTATAATCCTTCACACCAAACGACCCCTTAAGACAAGAATGTATCGGATTCTACTAGTCCATTCACTATTAATTTTTTATTTTTTTTTAGTCAATGACGATTTTTATAGGTATTTTGATTGAATGAGTAATTAAAAATATGGAAATTTCTCACAAATTTCAAAGTGTTAAGAGCTTATTTTACATTTTATTCTATTGTTTTTCAAATTACAAAATCCCGTAAAGTTGGTGGACTCCGGACATTTCAAAATGTCTCGATGCATTGCATTTTAGTTTCAAATACATCCACCAACGTCTCGATACATCGTGTCTCTGTTTCGGATACGTCACTCAATGTCTCGATACATCGCGTATGTCCTAATATATCGCGTAAAATGATATATCCGACTGATACATCGTGTAAAGTGATGTATCTGACTAATACATCACGTAAAGTGATGTATCCGAAAATAGGAGAGAGTAGAAATTTTTGTAATTTTTTCAAATGATATGAAATTTTAAAAAATATGGCAAAATAAGTTGTGTATTTAAGTAATTACATTAAAAATATATATATAGTGTTTTCACAATAATTAAAAGGCATAATGCATAAACATAACTCTTAACTTGACGTCACTTGACAACTATGACCTTTAACTTTGGGTGTGCACAAGTAGACACTTAAACTTGTATAAAATTGAATAAATGGACACATTCTTCTTACATGGCACCCTACATGGAAATTTTGTGTCCTACATGACGTCCTACGTGTATTGTGTCATGTAGGACACTTGTGTCTACTTGTTCAATCTTATACAAGTTTAAGTGCCTACTTACGCACATTCAAAGTTGAAGGGCATAGTTGTTTGCTGAAGCCAAGTTAAGGGTCATGTTTATGTGAGTCCGGAGCCAAAAGGGCAAAAAAAATTGCCAAAAATTCCAAAAGGGCACATCATATTTTTTTAAAATCAAAAGGGCAAAATCGCTCCTCCCGGAGCGATTTTCTTCTGACACATATTAACACCGTTTACTCCGTTAAAAATAAAAAAAATTCCAATAAAAAATAATTAAGAAAAGATTTTCCAATAAATTTTTTTATTTTTAACGGAGTAAACGGCGTTAATATGTGTCAGAGGATTTGCCCTTTTGGTTTTAAAAAAAATATGATGTGCCCTTTTGGAATTTTTGGCAATTTTTTTTGCCCTTTTAGCTCTGGACTCATGCTTATGTATTATGCCTAATTAAAAACATTTACAATATTTTGGTGAGTATCCTCTTTTTACTGGATAAGTTCGACAAAAAAAAATTAAGAAAATCATATTATATAATACATTCAAACTTATAAGATTGATTAAAAGTGGAGAAATTTTATACATTTCATCATAATTTTTAATGGTGATTAATTATACCTTTCTTTAGCTTTTCCCTTTATGCTCTTGATTTCACGTTTTAATTCAACAGGCCTCCAATTCGAATGGAATTTCATCGTTTGAATAAGGAAAATCATGAATTTTCCATCCATTTTTATTTGTTTATTTTATTAAAAATAAATATTTTATTTATTTATTCAATTTAAAATTAATTTAAGAGATAATTTATTTTTATTATTAATCATAATCATTTTCAAAGTATAGAATTATCAAATTCAAAATATTATACAGTGAAGTTATTGTTTTATTATTTATTTTATAAATAATGTGTCAAATCAAAACTAGACAAATAAATTTACAGAGGAAAACAAATCATTCTTTTATAATTAAAACAATTATCAAATTAATTACCTTTAAAGTCGTATGTTTAAACTTTGGTGAACTTTTTAAAACATTAAAATTATTATTTGAATGTACACCGACAAATAGAAGTTTAACCTTCAAAACTCAACAGTATTAAATGAAACTTGTCACTATGCAACTTGAAAGTTATAAAAAATATTTAAAAAATACTGGACGTTTTTTGACAATTATATTTTTATTTATTATCTTTAATTATTTTCAATAAAGATTTCCTCTATTTATGTGTGTACTCTTTATTTAGTTTTCTATTTCATAATCAATATTTATTATTTGTATGAATAATTCTTAAGAAATGAAAAATGAAAAAAATATATTTAATATATATCTAGTATGAATGAGCAATTAAAGCCGTCAAAAATTACCTGGCCTCCATAAGGAAGAAAAAACAATTGCCTGACTTATGTTTGAGAAATCTTTTTGACTTAATCCATTTTCAAAATTAAACAATAAAATAATATTTTTTTAAAAGAAGATTGACAAATGCAATAGGCAGCTTTAGAATATTCGAAAATAACTATCTCAATTATAATACAAACACTTAGTCAAATGTAAGATGAAGCTTGTCTATTGGGGAAAAAAAAACTTGTCTATTGGCAGTTAGGAATGTCATTGTATTAATTCATTTTTTAATCCAATAATCACCAAATATATATAGAGAAAAAATTCCAAGTTTAAAAAATTTCTACAACACGTTTTTTTCATTTCTCACCGATAAATGGATTTCATTTCTTACATTGGTTTGATTGAGTAATCCATGTTCAAGTGTAGAAAGGACATAATAATTTGAAATATCATTGTGAAATTGATTTGACCTACTTTTATTATAAAGAAATCATTTTCTTCATTTTTAAGCAATTTATTTCGTAAAGAAAATATTTTTACAATTCCAACTAACTGAACCGAATATAAAAAAAAATAAAAAAACATGTTTTAAACCTACAACTTGCTAATTATCGAAGTGAACAAATAGCCGTTCTTATCATTATATATATATATAAAAGGAGTTAGCTGGCCAAGTTGAGTAGATGATTTTTTTTAATTTTTTCTTGGATATCCCAGGAAATTCACCATCTATGTCACAGTCTTCTCTACCTTTCAAGTGAGCACTTTGAGGTAACCTACGGGGAACAACTCACAAACCAAGAGTAGATGAACTTGTTTGTCAATAATTCTAGCTTTTCCTTCTATTTCTATTACTATATATATGTATGAACTCTATATCTATTTTTGTTTATATAACTCTATGAAGAAGGTCTTGGGAGTGTGTCAAAGCATGGAATATTTGGACATGTTTGACTTCATTAACATGAGTGAGAAACAGAAGTACTCATAATACAGACAGGTGGGACAACAAACAATTCATGTATTGTTTCAAGTAGTAATTGTCAAAGGATTCAATAGTAGGGCAATATCAAATGAATCAGAAAACTTCATGAATTTTAATTTCTTTATGTAACAAAAATGGTCAACACTCTTATTGAAACGTTTCGATACTTTATATACCTATTTATATGCACGCCCAAAATTGAAAAATATAGATATCAGTTGCTATCATACATGAAACCTAAGTTTGCCTCCTATTTTGACAGACAACCTTTTTTTAGTTCCATAATGGGTTCATATGGCTAGTTGTTCACATTCAACTTTAGACCTAGTTAAGCCTTGAACAAACAAAAAAACATAATTCCGTCCACTTAAGAGTTAAGACTCCAACATTGCAATGTTCTTTTCCCTTTTCTAAAATTATTTTTGGTGAGATCATGTGTATTGAAATGTGTGATCATCTTATTTAGAGTTCTGTTTGGATATGATTTATTTGAAATTATATTGATTTTAAATTTTAAAATTTTGTTTGGACTTGTAATTTTTTTCCATACATATAGAAGTTTCATAATTTATAAAAATTATTAAAAATACGTCTTCAAATCTTATATAATATTGTCAAATAAGCAAATCATAATTCATAAATAAGACGTATATCGAAATTCACGACCATTACTTACTTTCAAACCATATTTCAATGTGTCACCGTTTGAGTTTAAAATCTATTAGATTTTTATATATATAAGAAAATCTATTAGTTTTTTATAGGCCAAACACATACACAATTCCTTAAACTTGCCCTCATATTTCATTTTGGCACTCTAACTTAGTTTTGTTCCATTTTAACCCTTACACTCCATTTTTTCTGGTACCATTTAAACACTTATACTAATTTTTATGATTTGTTTTTATTTATGTTCTTCAATTGCAATTTCTTATTTTTTAAAAATAGACGTGTGCTTGTTAATTAAAAAAATTAAACATTCGCGAATGAATATAAAAAATTTCAAACAATAATATTATTTTTTGATATTTCTCTGTATTTTTGCATGAAAATAAATTGATGAAAGTTCTTTGAATTTCTTTCTTCAACATTCAATTAAATTAAATAACACTACTTATTTATTTTTTCTTATCATCTAGGCTATCTAAATTTAATGCAAATACTCACTTTTAATTTTAATATAAATCAATACGAATAAAAAAATCCATCTTCAAAAAGACTCGACTGACTTTGTTAATAACACTACTAAAAAAAGACTCTTGTTCATTGCTAATAACACTATTAAACAATGTTAAAACTTGACTGACTTTGTTAGGTTGTTGGTGATTTTAAAGAAAGAAAACCAACACAATTTTGTCGGTTATTTTTCACACAAAAATACATAACACTCTTAAAAAGAAATTATTATTTTTTAAAAAGAATTATTTTTTGTTAATTTTTAAATTTTTAACTAAAATTAACTGACACATGT